>WNYA01002383.1:0-42698 GCA_019512145.1 Engystomops pustulosus
TAGAGGATTTCTGCGAACCACTCAGACATGGACGGAACCCGAGTGGATTTCCACAGTCTCGGGATTAGTGACCATGCTGCAATCAGTAGGAAACCTGTAAGAGATCTTTTAGTCTTGGGGAGGGACATTGGAAATATGGACAATAGCAGTTGAGCTGGGTTATTGTTTAGTGTATGACCGGTCAGTTTATTTATCAAGTCCACAACCCTTATCCAAAAGGGCTGTAAAACCGGGCACTCCCACCAGATATGTGTCATGTTACCAATGGTCTGTCGGCATCTCCAGCATTCAGCGGGACATGAGGGGTAGATCGAGTGCAACTTGGCGGGGGTCCAGTACCACCTAGATAGAATTTTAAAGTTTGTTTCCTGAGCCTTGCCGGAAATGGACAATTTATGACACAATTTATAGGCCTTGGACCAATCATCTGGAGAATATGTCCGCCCTAGTTCCTCCTCTCAGGCCCTTACATAGGGAGGGGAGGTTTTGGCCCACTGGGCGTAATGAGGAGTCTTCTAGGAGATCTTTAAATATGAGCGGGGATGTAGTTCTGAGGGGGGCTAGGAACTCCGCATGAGTGCCAGGGGGGAAGTCTGGGTTGTCAGTTTAAAAGCCATTTTTAATAGTGTGAACTTGTGAAGTCTAGAAAGCTGTTAACGTCAACTTTTTTGAAGAAGGTCTCAGTGGTCATTCCAGAGTGTAGCTGGTTTACGGAGACTAAAAGATCTAGGTATTCGATTTTGTTCTGTGAATTGGAGAGCTTGGGTTTCTGTGCCTTCCCAGATGATAAAGAGGTCGTCTGTATATCTTTTGAAGTATTTTAGTCTGTGGGAGAAATGTGGGTTTTCTGTAAGGTGGCTCTTCTCAAAGGCTCCCATAAAAATATTCGCGTAACTAGGAGCGAATCTGGTGCCCATTGCTGTCCCCGGTGAAAGTGTTATGTTATAGGATGAAGCGGATGCTGTCAAGTACAAATTCAGTCTGTTCGGAAGGCATCAGGGGGTCTGCTAAGAGTGTTTCTCGAATGGCCTGGATTCCTAATTCGTGGGAAATGTTAGTATACAGGGAGGTTACATCCATCGTCATGAGGAGGTATCCCGGTTGCCATTTGATTTGTTCTAGTTCAAGTATGAGTTGGGCGGAATCTCTAAGGAAAGTTGGTAGTGCTATTACACACTTTGGAGGAGTATATCAACATATTCGACAAGTTGCATGTCTGGGGGTTTTTTCTGGGTTTTTGTGAATCTTTGGGAGTTAATTAAAAAAGAGAGCTGCAAGGGTTTTTTGGGATTAGGTAGTTCTCCTTTTTTTAAGGACTGGGCTTTTTGGACCAAAGAGGAGAGTTGGTTAAGTTGATCGGATTTAGGGTACTGGTCCAAGTGGAGATAATATTGGGAGTCTGGGAAAATAGTGGTACTTTCGGTTATGTAGTCATCTCTGTTAAGGATGACAGTGCCGCCCCCCTTGTCGGCGGGTTTGATGACTATCGTGGTGTTGTCCATGAGTTGTTTTAGTGCCCTTTTTTCGCTGGTGGTAATATTGCAAGGGCGGGGTCCTCTTGTTAGAGTCCTAAATTCCGTGGATACTGTATGAAAGAAGGTGTCAATAAATGGCCCCCTACTCTGTGTGGGGATGAAGGAAGAGGGAGGTCTTAGATCAGTGTGCAAGAAATTGTCAGGAGGATCCTAGAGAGGAGCGGGATTGGTGGTATTTTTGAGGGAGAAGTGTCTGGTTAGGGTCATCTTACAAATAAATTGGTCCAGGTCGAGGAAGAGATCAAATTCCTTCGAAACAGTGGAGGGGCAGAAGGAGAGCCCCTTGCTCAGTATGATGGTTTCGCTGGGAGTGAGGAGGTGTGTCCAGAGGTTAAAGATTTTTACTTTTTGGGCTTTGTTATTGGTTAGTGGTTTATTTTTTTGTTTTTTGTTCCGATTTTTCCCTCCCCTACATCCTCTGGTCCGCCTTTTCTTTTTTGTCTGTTGGCCGGGGAGAGAAGATGGAGAACGTCGCCTTTGGGCTCAACAGTGGCATGATCAGATTTTATATTATCAAGTGAAGGTAATCCGTTTCCAGGCTCTGCCTTACTGGATTCCGGTTCGGCAGGAAACTTTGTGGATGCTGCCCTTGTCTCTCAGTACCGTCTTCCTGTGGTCCGTCTCGAGAAGCCGCTGGTCATCTCATCAGTTAGTGGCCAGATTTACCAAGACGCGATTTGGTACCGCACTGAACACCTATGCCTACAAGTGGGGGTATTGCACAAGGAGAGACCTTTCTCTTACCTGCTAACACCGTGTACTTCTTCAGTTCTTCTGGGCCTTCCATGATTGCAGCGCCATGCACTTGTGCTCGACTGGCAGACGGGTGAAGTTCTCCGCTGGGGACCAAAATGCCAGTCACGATGTCAGAAACTGCCCTGTCCCATCTCCGCTGTCTCGCCTTCAATACTCAAGATGGCCACTTTGAGTATCTTGTTATTCCCTTCGGACTCTGTAACACACTGGTGGTGTTCCAGGAGCTTGTCAACGACATATTCAGAAACTTACTTTATACCTGTGTCGTGGTCTATCTACACCATATCCTGGTGTTTTCCGCAGACATTGAGTCCCATTGGTTCCATGTACAGCAAGTACTCAGGCTCCTAAGGGCCAATCGCCTATATGCCAAGTGTGAGAAGTGCCAATTCCATCAGAAGAGTCTCCCATTCCAAGGGTATATGATCTCAGACAAGGGACTACAGATGGATCCTGCAAAGTTGTCTGCAGGACTTCAGTGGCCGTGTCCAGTGGGGCCTCAAGCTATCCAGAGATTCCCGGGCTTTGCCAATTACTACCGTCAGTTTATCCCACATTTCTCCTCGCTGGTATCTCCCATTAGAACGCCAACCCTAAGCTCTGGCCTCCGGCAGCTGAAGAAGCTTTCACTTACCTGAAGTCTGCCTTTCCTTCTGCTCTTGTTCTTACCCAGCCTGATACTGAGAAACCATTCCTGCTAGAGGTCGATGCCTCATGCGTTGGTGCTGGAGCTGTTCTCACCCAGAAGGGGCCCAAAGGCTGAACTCTCACCTGTGGGTTCTTCTCCAAGTCCTTTTCAGCCACAGAAACTTGCTTTGGAAGAATGGCGTTATCTTCTGCTGGTCTTCTTCTGCCGTTACCAATACCCAGCTGATTGTGGACTCACGTGGCAATGGACTTTATCACCGATCGTCCATCTTCCTCGGGTAATACCGTAATCTGGATGGTAACCGACTGGTTCTCAAAGATGCCCCACTTTGTTCCTCTGCCAGGTCTGCTGTCGGCTCCACGTCTTGCCAGTCTGTTCTTTCTGCACATCTTCCGGCTTCATGGACTTGTCTCGGACCGCGGGGTCGAGTTTGTTTCCCATTTCTGGCAATCCCTGTGCAGTCAACTACAAGTGAAGCTGGACTTCTCGTCTGCATACCAACCACAGTCCAATGGACAAGTTGAGAGGGTTAATCAGACCCTGGGCTGCTATCTCCGCCATTTTGTCTCCGCCCGACAGGACAATTGGTCCACCCTGCTGCCATGGGCTGAATTCTCTTACAACTCTCTGGACTCTGAATCTGCCGGCTCCGCTCCGTTTTTTTATTGTGTATGGACTACATCCTCCTCTCCCTCTTGCTGAGAGCTCTGATGTTCCTGCCGTGGAGGAATTGGTCCGAGATTTCAGATCCATCTGGGAGCAAACACATCAATCTTTACTTCGGGCATCCGCCTACACCAAAACCAAGGAGGAAAAGAAGCGCAAGTCTCCTCCAGTCTTCTCTACAGGGGACAAAGTATGGCTGTCTTCTAGGTACGTCCATTTGAAGATTCCTAGCTATAAACGTGGTCCTCGATTCCTGGGTCCATTCAAGTTCTAAAGCGCATCAATCCTGTGGCGTATAAGGTTTGCCTTCCTACCTTCATGCGCATCCCGAAAGCCTTCCACGTCTTGCTCTTGAAGTCAGTCATCCTGAACTGCTTATCTCGGCAAGTGCCTCCTCCTGCTCCTGAGGCTGATTCCACTAATGTCTTTGAGGTAAAGGAGGCCCTGGATATGAAGACAGTTAGAGGGATCAGTAGCCAGAGGATAACATCTTGGACCGTGGCCTTCTGCAAAAATTCCTCCAGTCCAAGAAGAGGGGGATACTGAAAAGGGGGGGGGGGGTACTGTCACGTGTGCTCCTGCGACCCACCACCCAGGTTGCAGGCGCACCCGTGCCCCTCTTCTGCTCTGGTCCCGTCGGCTCACTTACCTTGCCGCGATCCAGCGGTGACTTTGGCGGTGCAGCGTGTACGTCCCTGCCTCCTAGGGCGCGTGCGTTCCGGCTTCCTGAGATTTAAAGGGCCAGCATGCCGATAATTGCTGCTGGACGGCTGCCCATTCTGTTTAAATTACAGCCCTTTCCTGTGTCCCCTGCTGGATCTTTGTGCCTTGTGCTCTAGAGAAAGCTGTGTTCCATGGCCTTTGCTGTTATTGTGATTCCCCATTGTGACCCTGGTTCCATACCTAACTAGGTTCCTCCGCTGCCTGCCTTGAACTATTGCTACATCCCTGACTCTGATCCCGTGCTGCCCGTCCTGACCTCCTGCCTGTCCTCGACTACTATTTTGCTCAATGTCTTTGTACCACACCTTGGGTGCCACCGAGGACAAAGTCGCACCTGTGGAACGACTTGGTGGTACCACACCGCAGCAAGTCCAACCCGCTTTGCGGCAGGCTCTGGTGAAAACCGGGTGCCACTTAGATTCCGGTCCCAGGTGTCGGCTTATGTCATCGTCCTTGGTGGTCCAGTGGGTCCACTACCCCAGCAGCCTGACACCGTGGCTGATTTGTGCATCGTAGTGTCCAAGAAGCTAATTGACCAGAAGGGTGCCCAATGGGCCCCTCCCAAATGCAGAAAATATCATCAATGTAACGTTCCCAAATAAACATGACAATATTTTCTGCATTTGGGGGACCCATTGGACACCCTTCTGGCCTTCCATGATCACATTTACTTAATATTACTCACGTTACAATTTACACTACATTACAGTACTGAGTCAATTACCTTCTTGGACACTACTATTCCATGTGTATTTTGTGTTCCTGCTGTCCACTCAGTGCTATCCACACTGATACACTGCCACTGATGCAATTTTCTATAATGCACGTTTTGTTCTCTATATACCCGTCCATCTGCCTTTGGGCATTATGATGTACTTCAGCCCCCACTGCGAGAGTGGGCTGTAGATGTGTATTCACATTGTCCTGTTTGATTTTTATTTCCGGGTCAGAATTAATTCTGCGTCTCTGTACAATCAGTAAGGGGTTCACATACATTACAGTAAGACAGGAACAAATGCAAAAACTGAATCGCCAGTGCACTTTATACCACTCATCCATTCCAAGACCTCGGGTCCTCTTCCAGACACAAAGCTACTTTATTGGATTTCAGACCCAAAAAACGGCTGACAATGACAATAATGATAATCTTGGGTGGAAAAGTATGTTTCCACCCTGTCAGCAGTGCATATGAAAAGGGGCTCCGAACAGCAAAGAACCTACTGAGCAGGAACACTCTTCATCCATCAGAAAGTTTTCCATAAAATCACATACATGTCATGGCAGCCAACCAAAACGCCAAAGCTCCCCAGTTCTGCGCTCATTATATATCACCTTGGAGGGGAAATTTTCTGGTAATCCTCTGTGATCCAGATTCCTGAAGGGCATCCAGAAGTCTAGACCTACCTTTCATCATCCTTTACCTCCTTGGTCCTGAAGCAATGAGCCTCAGAAGCCTTTGGACCTCTGCCTGACATTCACATAAGAAGTTATCGAAGGTCATCTGTGTCTGACATCAATACAGGAATACTTCTCCCTTCTGTCTCTGAACCTCATTTTCAGAACTTGGATGTTAAGAGGGATATCCTGGCGTATCCGGAAGCTTCTAAAGTCTTCAGGAAATCAGAGGCACCGATAAAGGGAAGAAAACCACCAAGTCAACTTGTTGGATTCGGGATGTTATCAAAAAGTGTAACTTACTGGAAGGTATTGAACTCCTGCAGGGACACAGGCGCATTCCTCCAGATCTACATCATGGGCTGGGAAATCAAACAATATGTAAGGCAGCATCATGGACAACCCCCAACCAATGAATGAAGCATTGGACATTGTGTCTGCAGAGGGGCCTTCCACAAATCCCTCCCTGGGTGGTTCTGCTACTTAGGTGCCTTATGTATGTGCTGCCATAAGATTACGGCCGGTTCCACACATCGAGTGCTGCCTGCATCTCCCGCCTCAGCATGTCAGTTTGGTTCCGGTTTGCAGCGCTCAGGCCGGGCGATCCAGACAGCACTCGATGCGAGTTCATCACATCACAATGACATATGTGGAACCGGCCTAACAGGAAGTGAGAAATGTGCTCACCTGAAATGTCTATTTCCTGGAGACCATAGGCAGCACAGCATCCTATCTGTAACTTTCTCCCACATGCCATGGTATCATGTAATTAATCTAATTGACACGTCTCTTCTATCAGACCCTTATGTATCTATCTCATCTGTCCAGCAGTAGGTGCACATTAACTCCTGCTGCCTCCTCCAGGACATTTCACACATATCTCCTTCCATATCTTGGTACTTGTCTTCTCCTGGAGGCCAGGCTCTCATCACTTGCATGCTGACATTGACTACACGTCTACAGAAACGTATTCAGGTTAGAGTTCTCTAATGAATATGGACGTTCAGCTTTCATTTGAGGGGGGGGGGGGGGTCCACGTTTAAAAGGGATGAAGGGTTTAGGAGTTTCATTTCATTATCTTGTGGGACCAAAAGTAATTGGAAAATTGACTCTGGCTGTTTCCTTCATGACATCTTCTCTAAAGGCCTGGAGGAGATGTGAGGTGTGGTACCTGCGGTCAATGGAGCTCTCTGTGCAGATGAAACAAGCCAAGGACACCCGTCACCACAAATGAGTGCCCCCCATCCAAACATTCCTACTAAATCTACCCCTCAGCCCCTTTCTAAAGAAGCAGTCCATTTCATAACCCTGGCTTTAAACAAACTTCACTAATCATCTCTTAAAGGGGTCTCCTCTCGTCTGGCCATTCACATCCAGATTCATTAATCTGCCACATTTCTTCAATTAGATGTCATTAAAAAATGTTCCTGTGTGAAGATAATTTCTCATAAATGTAGTTATTTGGTCCTTTAGAAACAAGACTGTGTCCTTGGATACGACCACCTCTGCTTGTGGGATTGCACAAAGAAACAAAAAGTTTTTGTGTATGAAATGTCCGGGAGTTACTGCAGGTCCTGCAGCCGTCCTGTGGTAATGATCGCTGAGTCCTGGAGGTCAGGCAGAGCTCAATACAGTATGTCAGGCCACCAGAGTGTGAGGTGGTCGTATCCGAAGAAGCCATCTCATTTCTAAGGGACAATATGGCCACACTTAAGAAATGATCTTCACACAGGAAGATTTTTTTTAATAACATCCAATTGAAGAAATGTTACATATGGAAAATGAATTAAATTTAAATGCCCAGATGGGAATACCCCTTTAAGGATATAACATACTTATAGGTCCGAGCGTCGGGGACTCCTCTTTCTTCTTCCACTCTCCCGGAGACATCAGTGAGGCGGTACATGCGCAGTAAGTTCCCGTGAGCGATGAGAGCAGGAAGCTGACAGCGCATGCGCACTGGATTCCATCCTCGCAAGCATCTAAACTAGAGACCTGGGGGGGGGGGGGGCAACTACACTTGTGCAGGGCAAATAGACGGTGTACATAGAGAGCTGGGAAGAGTCATAGTCCATGGGGGAGGAAGGGGGGCTGGAATGAGATTGGGGAATAAGGACAAAAGGAATACGTACAGGGAAAACCATATAAAGTGCATGTACACACATACCAGAAGCCTCACAAACACAATGGAAGAACTGGAACTCTTGATGTTGGAACGGAAATATGATATAGTGGGTATCAGCGAGACATGGCTGGACAGTAGCTATGACTGGGCTGTTACTATAGATGGTTATAGTCTTTTTAGAAAGGATCGTATAAATAGACAAGGGGGAGGGGTTTGTTTATATGTGAATTCTTGCCTCAAGCCCGTCCTGCGAGATGACATCAGTAAAGCAAATGTGGAGTCCCTATGGGTGGAGATAAGAGGAGGGAAAAAGAATAATAAAATATTACTAGGGGTTTGTTATAAGGCTCCAAATATAATGGAGGCAGCAGAGGAAACGCTGATAAGTGAAATGGATGCGGCTTCAAAGCTTGGTGAAGTACTTATCATGGGGGACTTCAATTACCCAGATATCGACTGGGGGGCAGAAACCTGCAGGTCCTTCAAAGGCAGCAGGTTCTTGTCAACAACAAAAGACAATTACCTGTCGCAACTCGTCCTGGAGCCAACAAGAGGGGGGGCACTGCTGGACCTTATCCTAACCAACAGACCTGATAGGGTATCAAAACTACAGGTTGGGGGGAACCTGGGGAATAGTGATCATAATATCATTGATTTTGTATTACGCTTTACTAAGAGCGTTAGTGAAGGGGCAACCAACACTCTAAACTTCAGGAGGGCAAATTTTCAGCAACTAAGGGAAGACCTTAAAGGCATAGACTGGGATAATGTTCTCAAAGACAAAAGCCCCCCCCCAAAAATGGGACTTTTTCTCATATATTCTGAAAAAGTCCTGTGAGAAACACATACCTTATAGGAAAAAGCATAAAAGGAACAAGAAAAACCCTATGTGGCTAACTAGTCTTGTAAGGAAAGCAATAAGCGAGAAAGATAAAGCGTTTAAGGTGCTAAAACGTGAAGGTAGCGATGAGGCATTACAGGATTATAGAGAGAAAAATAAATCCTGTAAAAAGCAGATAAAGGCTGCAAAAATAGAGACTGAGAGAAATATTGCCAGGGAGAGGAAAAATAATCCCAAATTATTCATCAAGTATATAAATGATAAGAAACTAAAAACAGAGAGTGTGGGTCCCCTTAGAAATAACATGGGGGTCATGGTGGAAGGAGATGAGGAAAGGGCCAATCTACTGAATGTCGCCTTCTCAACTGTCTTTACCCAGGAAAATCCCCTGGTGGAAGACACAATGAGGAATAATGTAAATTCTTTTTATAATGTCAACAGTTTAACCCAGGAAGAGGTACGGCGCCGCCTCGCAACCACTAAGATAGATAAATCACCTGGGCCAGATGGCATACACCCCCGGGTTCTGCATGAATTATGTACCGTGATAGACCGTTATTTTTAATATTTGAAGATTCACTGAGGACTGGTTATGTTCCACAGGACTGGCGCATAGAAAATGTGGTACCAATATACAAAAAAGGATCAAATAGCGATCCTGGAAACTACAGACCCGTGAGTCTAACTGCTGTGGTGGGGAAAATATTTGAGGGGTTTATTAGAGATGCTATCCTGGAGCATCTCACTGTGCACAACCTTATAACCCAGCGTCAGCATGGGTTTATGAGAGATCGGTCCTGTCAGACTAATCTGATTGGTTTCTACGAGGAGGTAAGTTCAAGACTGGATCTGGGGGACGCTGTGGATGTTGTATATCTGGACTTTTCAAAGGCATTTGACACCGTGCCACATAAAAGGTTGGTATATAAAATGAGACTGCTGGGAATAGGAGAAAATCTGTGTATTTGGGTAAGTAATTGGCTTAGTGATAGAAAACAGAGGGTGGGCATTAATGGCACATTCTCAGATTGGGTTGATGTTACCAGTGGAGTGCCACAGGGGTCAGTATTGGAACCACTTCTTTTTAATATTTTTATTAATGACCTTGTAGTGGGTTTACACAGTCAAGTTTCAATATTTGCAGATGATACTAAGCTGTGTAAAGTAATAAATACTGAGGTCGATAGTTTAGCATTACAGAGGGATTTGTGGAAGCTTGAGGAGTGGGCAGAGAAATGGTTGATGAGGTTTAATGTAGATAAATGTAAAGTTATGCACTTGGGCCATGGAAACAAAAAGTATAATTATGTTCTAAACGGTCAATTACTTAGTAAAACTGGAGCTGAAAAGGACTTGGGGTTTTGGTGGATGGTAAACTTAATTTTAGTGACCAGAGCCAGGCGGCTGCTGCTAAAGCAAATAAAATTATAGGAAGTATGAAGAGAGGAATAGATTCTCATGATAAAGACATAGTTTTGCCCTTATACAAATCCCTGGTCAGACCACACATGGAATATTGTGGACAGTTTTGGGCACCAGTGTATAAAAAGGACATAGTAGAGCTTGAAAGGGTGCAGAGGAGAGCAACCAGGATTATTAGGGAAATGGGGGGATTAGAATACACTGACAGATTAAAAAATTTGGGATTATTCAGTTTAGAAAAAAGACGACTGAGGGGAGACCTCATTACAATGTACACATACATGACGGACAGTAACAAGGATTTCTCCAAAGATATTTTTATACCTAGAACTGTGACCACATGACCAGGTGGGCATCCTCTACGCCTAGATGAGATGAGTTTCTAACCATCACCATATAAGCCAGGGGCATCCTCTACACTAGAGGAGAGAGGTTCTAACCATCACCATACCAGGGGCATCCTCTAAACCCCTAAGGAAGGAGTTCTACCACACCATAGACAAGTGGTATCCTCTACAGCTAGATAGAGAGGTTCTAACATCACCATAGACAGGGGCATCTCTACACCTAGAGGAGAGTAATCTACATCAGCATAGACGGGGGCATCCCCTAACACCTAGAGGAGAGGGGTTTCTACCATCACACCATAGACAGGAGGCCATCCTCTACACTAGAGGAGAGGGGGTTTTTCTAACCATCCACCATATACAAGGGGCATCCTCTAACCCTGAGGAAGGAGGTCCTAACATAACCAATACAGGAGCCTCCTCTATTACCCTATAGGAGAGGAGGTTCTACCATCACCATAGACAGGGGGCCTCCTCTACCCTAAAAGATGAGGTTCTCCATCACCATATACAGGGGCGATCTCTACACCTCGAGGAGAGAGGTTTCTCCATCACCAATAGACAGGGGGCCATCCTCTCACCTAATAGAGAGGTTCTATCATCACCATAGACGGGGGGACAATCCTCTACACCTAGGTGAGGAGGTTCTCCATCACCATAGACATGGGGCATCCTCTACAACCTAAGGAGAGGAATGTCCTACCATCACCATAGACAGGGGGCATCCTCTCCACCTCGAGGAGAGGAGGGTTCTACCATACCATATACCCAGGGGGCATCCTCTACACCTAGAGGAGAGGAGGTTCTACCATCACCATAGAAGGGGACAGCCTCTACCTAGAGGAGAGGACGTTCCTACATCACAATAGCCAGGGGGCATCCTCTACACCTAGAAGCAGAGAGGACTACATCACAAGACAGGGGCATCCTCTACACCTAGAGGAGAGGCAGTTCTACATCACCATAGACGAGGCAAATCCTCTACACTAGAGGAGAGGGGGTTCTCCCATCACCATAGACCAGGGGGCAATCCTCTACACCTAGAGGAAAGGAATGCTCTACCATCAACTCATCACCATAGACAGGGGGCCTCCTCTATACCACCTAGAGGAGATGGGTCTACCAATCACCATAGCAGGGGGGCAATCTCTACACCTAGAGGAGAGGACATCTATCATCACCATAGACGGGGCATCCTCTACACCTAGAGAGAGGATGTCCTCCATCACCATAGACAGGAGGCATCCTCTACAACTAGGGAGAGGAATTCTAACATCACACCAAGAGGGGGGCAATCCTCTAGCACCTAGAGGAGAGGAGGTCCTACCATCACCATAGACAGGGGGCATCCTGTATACCTAAGGGAGGAGGTTCTACCCTCACATAGACCGGGGGCATCTTTACGCTCAAGTGAGAGGGGGTCCTACCATCATCATAGACAAGGGGCTCCTCTACACTAGATGAGAGGAGGTTCTACCATCACCATAGAGAGGGGACATCCTCTACACCTAGAGGGAGAGGAGGTTCTAATCATCACCACTAGAAACAAGTGGCATCCTCTACACTAGAGGAGAGAAGTTAAAAACTACCATCCCCATAGACAGGTAGCATCCTCTACGTCCTAGGAGAGGAGTTCTACCATCACCATAGACAGGGGGCATCCTCTACACCTAGAGGAGAGGAGGTTCTACCATCACATCACCATAACGGGGCATCCTCTACACCTAGAGGAGAGGAGGTTCTACCATCACACATAGACAGGGCATCCTCTACACTAGAGGAGAGGAAGGTTCGACCATCACCATAGACTGGGAGCTCCTCTACACCTAGAGAGGAGATTTCTATAAACCATCACCATAGGACAGGGGGCATCCTCTACACTTACCCTAGAGGAGAGGGGGTTTAACCACCATACACCATAGACTGGGGCATTCTCTACACTAGAGGAGAGGGGGTTTACCATCACCATAGACAGGGAGGCAATCCTCTACACCTAAGGAGAGGAGGTTCTACCACACCATAGACCGGGAGCATCCTCTACGCCTAGAGGAGGGGAGGCTTTTACCATCACCATAGACAGGGGCCATCCTTACCTAGAGGAGAGGAGGTTTCTACCATCACCATAGACAGGGGCATCCTCTACACCTAGAGGAGAGGGGTCTACCATCACCATAGACAGGGGGCATCCTCTACACCTAGGGAGAGGAGGTTCTACACCTCACATAGACAGGGGACATCCTTACACCTAGAGGAAGGAGGTTCTACCATCACCATAGACAGGGGCATCCTCTACACCTAGAGGTGGAGGAGGTTCTACCATCACCATAGCACAAGGGGCATCCCTCACCTAGAGGAGAGGAGGTTCTACCATCACCATAGACAGGGGACATCCTCTACACCTAGAAGGAGAGGGAGGCATGTCTCATCACAATAAGACAGGGGGCATCCTCTACACTAGAGGAGGAGGAGATTCTACCATCACCATAGACAGGGGCATCCTCTACACCTAGGAGAGGCATTGTTCTACCATCACCATAGACAGGGCACCTCTCCCTAGACATAAGGGGGGGGTCTACCATCACCATAGACAGGGGGCATCCTCTACACCTAGAGGAGAGGAGGTTCTTACCATCACATAGACAGGGGCATCCTCTACACTAGAGGAGGTCTACCATCACCATAGACAGGGGGCATCCTCTACCTAGAGGAGGAGTTCTACCATCACCCATAGACAGGGGCATCCTCCCCTAGAGGAAGGGGTTCTACCATCATCCATAGACAGGGGGCCATCCTCTACACCTAGAGGAGAGGAGGTTCTACCATCACCATAGACAGGGGGCATCCTCTACACCTAGAGGAGAGGAGGATTTCTACCATCACCATAGACAGGGGCATCCTCTACCCTAGAGGAGAGGAGGTTCTACATCAACAATAGACAGGCATCCTCTACACCAGAGGAGAGGAGTTCTACCATCACCATAGACAGGGGGCATCCTCTACACCTAGAGGAGAGGAGTTCTACCATCACCATAGACAGGGGAGCATCCTCTACACCTTAGAGCCGAGGAGGAGGGGTTCTACCATCACCATAGACAGGGGGACATCCTCTACACCTAGAGGAGAGGAGGTTCTACCATCACACGATAGGAAAACATGGTCATCCTCTACAACCGAGAGAGAGGAGGTTCTCCATCACCTAGAAACGGGAGCATCTCTAACGCCTAGAGGAGAGGCGAGGTTTTACCATCACCATAGACAGGGGGCATCCTCTACACTCTAGAGGAGAGGGGTTCTACCATCACCAGACAGGGACATCCTCTACACCTAGAGGAGAGGAGGTTTACCATCACCATAGACAGGGGAATATCCTACACCTAGAGGAGAGGAGGTTCTACCATCCACCAAGACAGGGGGCATCCTCTAACGCAGAGAGAGCGATTTCACCATCCCATAGACAGGGGGCATCTGCTACACCTAGAGGAGGGGGTTCTAAACCACCACATAGACAGTGGTGCATCCTCTACACCTAGAGGGAGAGGGGTTTTACCATCACCATAGACAGGGGGCATCCTCTACACCTAGAGGTAGAGGGGTTCTTCTAACTACTACCACCACCGAAGACGGGGAGCATCCTCTACCCTAGAGGAGAGGGATTTACCATCACACCTAGAACAGGGGGCATCCTCTACACCTAGAGGAGAGGAGTTCTACCACTCACATAGAAGGGCATCCTCTACACCTAGAGGAGAGGTAGGTTCTACCTCACCCACACCATTGACAGGGGGAATCCTCTACACCTAGAGGAGAGGAGGTTTCTACCATCACAGCATAGACCGTGAGGCATCCTCTACCTAGAGGAGAGGAGGTTCTAACCATCACCATAGACAGGGGGCATCCTCTACACCTAGAGGAGAGGGGGTTTACTACACATCACCATAGACAGGGGAATCCTCTACGCCTAGAGGAGAGGTGTTTCTACCATCACCATAGACAGGGGGCATCCTCTACACCTAGAGGAGAGGAGGTTCTACCATCACCACCCTAGAAAGCGGGAGCATCCTCTACACCTAGAGGAGGAGGTATTTATACCATCACCATAGACGGTGCATCCTCTACACCTAGAGGAGAGGGGTTCTACCATCACCATAGACAGGGGCATCCTCTACAACCTAGAGGAGAGGGTTCCCATCACCATAGACAGGGGGATCTCTACACCTAGAGGAGAGGAGGTTCTACCCTCACCATAGACCAGGGGACTCCCTACACCTAGAGGAGAGAGGTTCTACCATCACCATAGACAGGGGCATCCTCTACACCTAGAGGAGGATTTCTACCATAATCCCATAGACGGTGACATCCTAGTACACCTAGAGGAGAGGAGGTTCTACCATCACCATAGACAGGGGTATCTCTCTACCCTAAGAGCGGAAGGAGGTCTACCATCACCATAGACAGGGGGATCCTCGACACCTAGAGGAGAGGAGGTTCTAACCATCACCATAGACAGGGGCATCCTCTACACCTAGACGGAGAGGAGAGTTTCACCATCACCATAGACAGGGGCTCCTCTACACCTAGAGGGAGGGGTTCTACACCACCATAGACGGAGCATCCTCTACACCTAGAGGAGAGGGATTCTACCATCACATAGACAGGGGGCATCTCTACACCTAGAGGAGAGGGGTTCTACCCATCACCATAGACAGGAGCATCCTCTAACGCTAGAGGAGAGGGTTTCTACCATCACCATAGACAGGGGGCATCTCTTACACTAGAGGAGAGGGGGTTCTACCATCACCATAGACGGGGCACATCCTCACACCTAGAGGAGAGGAGGTTCTACATCACCATAGACAGGGGACATCCTCTAACACCTAAGGAGAGAGGTTCTCTACCATCACCATAGACAGGGAAGCATCCTCTAACCTAGAGGAGAGAGGTTCTACCATCACCATGACAGGGGGATCCTCTACACTAGAGGAGAGGGGTTCTCACCACCATCCATAGACGGGCATCCTCTACACCTAGAGGAGAGGCGTTCTACCATCACCATAAGACAGGGGGCATCCTCTACACCTAGAGGAGAGGAGGTTCTACTCACCACCATAGACAGGGGCATCCTCTACCTAGAGGAGAGGAGGATTTTACCATCACAGATAGACGGGGGCATCCTTACCTAGAGGAGAGGGGTTCTACCATCACCATAGACAGGGGGCATCTCTCTACACCTAGAGGAGAGGAGGTTCTACCATCACCATAGACAGGGGGATCCTCTACACACTAGAGGAAGGAGGTTTCTCCATTCACCATACGATGGGGCACTCTACACCTAGAGGAGAGGAGGTTCTACCATCACCATAGGAACAGGGGGCATCCTCTACAACCTAGAGGAGAGGAGGTTCTATACATCACATAGACAGGGGGCATCCTCTACACTAGAGGAGAGGAGGTTTCTACCATCACCATAGACAGGGGGCATCCCCTAACCTAGAGGAGGAGGGTTCTACATCACACATAGACAGGGGATCCATCTAAACCTAGAGGAGAGGAGGTTTCTACCATCACCATAGATGGTCATGGTCTCTAGTCCTCTGCTTTAGCCCGACATAGCGCAATAAGACGTACCCTTACATCTTGCTGCGCATGGGGGAGAATAATGAAGCAAACGTAATGAAGCAAACGCCCGTCGACTAACACCCGCGATCGGTGCTTGCACAACCACACGGGTGTTAACCTTTGATTGCGCTTTGCCGGCGGCTACTCTGTAAAATAAAATTACAGTATATTAAAAAAAACATAAAAAATTCAAATCACCCCCTTTCCCTAGAATTGATATAAATATAAATAAACAGTTAATCATAAACACATTGAGGTATCGCCCTGTCCGAAAATGCCCGTCTAATCAAATATATACCGTTTTTCACTGCGTTTAACCCTACGCGGAAATACGCGCCCGAAGTCGCAAATGGCATTTTTGCATTTTGAAAAATAGAGAAAAAATTCTATTAAAGTGATCAAAGGTTGCACAGTCCTAAAAAATGAAGCATTGAAAAGTCATCAGAAGTCGCAAAAAATGACACCACTCACAACTCCCTACACGAAAGTATGAAAAAAGTTAATTATTAGCGCAAAAGCACGGCAAAATGAAGAATTATTTTCTGTACAGGGGTTTAATTTTGTAAATGTATGAAAACATATAAAACCTATACAAATTTGGTATCCCGTAATCAGACCAGACCCAAAGAATAAAGAGACATGCTATTTGGGGCGCTTACTGAAAGCTGTAAAAACAAGCCCAAAAGAATGGCGCAAATGTGTTTTTTTCATTCATTTTCACTGATTAAATTTTTTTTCCTCTTCTCCCAGTACAACGGCTGAATATTTAATACCATCACTTCGAAGTGCATTTGTTACACAGAAAATAGCCATCACACAGCTCTGTACATGGGAAAAAGTTATAGATTTTGAAGTGGGAGTGAAAAAAAAAAAACGCAAAAAAACGAAAAGGGTCTGGAAACTTAAGGGGTTAGGACAATTAGTGAATTTTGATTAAAGCCAGGGCAGTAGATTTAGGTAGGAATGTTTGGATGGGGGCACTAATTGAGGTACAGTGTCCTTTTAACCCCTCTCAGCTGTGGGGCTTGAGTAATGGACAGTGAAGCGGTCATGCTGGAGGCAGTGTCCATTCTGTCCTTCTATTCTGCCCAGTTTCCATCAGAGGCTGCTGGTTATTCAGTCTGATCTCTGTTACTCTGTGGCTCTAGTATCATCTGTTTGCTATCCTGTGTATTTGACCTTTGCTTCACTTCTGATATTCTTTTGCTATATGATTCTGTACCTTTGCTGCCATCTTGGGTTTTGAACCCCGTTCTGTCCGACTCTGCTTGTATCTGTGGTTTGTCCATCAGTGTTGCATATCCCGGTGTTCCCTGCTTCCCTGTCCCAGGTTTTTGTTTGTTTCTGGCTTGACACTTTTCTGTAGGACAGTGTGAACATCTGGTTACCTCTCCTCCACCAGCTGCTGCCAGACAAAGTAAGCCTTCCCCTCAACCTTGTAGGGTCATTCAGCAGATTTGCCCTTGTCAGGGCGGTTGTTCTGCTGCTGACAGGGCCATAGCTTGCAGGGACATCGCAGGTTAGGTGTCGCCACCCTTCTGACAGCTAGCGCCAAGTCTGGTTGTTGTTCACTTGCTGGACAGGTTCGTTACACAAAATTTACAGTTCGGTACATTTCTGGAAACATGAAAGCGTCGGAAACCTCATCAATGCAAAAAGACCTGGACTTCCACAGAAGATAATAGTGGTGGACGATCACAGAAACCTATTCACCCACAGCCAAGTGACCACCACTTTCGGATGTAGACCAGGTATCAATATCCAAATCTACCATAAAGAGAAAACTGCATGAAAGCAAAGACTCATAAGAGATCAAATAAAAGGGCTCAAAACATATATAAGCCAACAACTATGGAAAAGCAAAATCAACCTCTACCAGAATCATTGGAAAAAAGTCTGGTAAATGCGGTCCAGCCCTGATCCTAGCATATAACACATCATGTTTCGCACATGGCAGAGTGGTGGTGATGGCTGGGGCAGGAAACGGCAGAGTGGTGTGATGGCTGTGGCAGGCGCGGCGGAGGGTGGTGTGATGGCTGGGGCAGGCACGGCGGAGTGTGTGTGATGGCTGGGGCAAGGCACGGCGAGGTGGTGATGCTGGTGCAGGAACTGGAGGTAGTGTATGGCTGGGGCAGGCACGGCAGAGGTGGTGTGATGGCTGGTGCAGGAACGGTGAGGTAGTGTGATGGCGGGCCGCACGCAGAGTGATGGGTGATGGCTGGTGCAGGAACAGTGGAGGTAGTGTGATGGCTGGGGGCAGGCACGGCGGAGGTGGTGTGATGGCTGGTGCAGGAACGGTGGAGGTGGTGTGATGGCTGGGGTAAGCACTGCGGGGGTGGTGTGATGGTAGTGGGAGGCATGGCAGAGATGGTGTGATGGCTGGGTCAGCACCCTAGACTGTGATGGCTGGGGTGGACACATGGAGGTTGTGATTGCTGTGGGTCAGGAGTAGTTAGGCTGGGGCAGGCACGGCGGAGGTAGTGTGATGGCTGGGGCAGGCACAGCGGAGGTAGTGTGATGGCTGGGGCAGGCACGGCGGAGGTAGTGTGATGGCTGGGGCAGTCACGGCAGAGGTAGTTTGATTCTTGGGGCAGGCACGGCGGAGATTTGATGTCGGGGTCTAAAAGACTAAACTTCAGACAGAAACTAAAACCCTGCAGTAAAGGAGACAGCGATGTCCGGTGATGGACGGGACAACAAAGTGTTTACAGAAGGTTCTTTACAATTGTTACATTTGTTCCTTTACTTCTGGGCCCCCGGGTTGTGGGGGAATGAAGGGACCTGAATTCATTGACAGAACCATGAACCATGTTGTCGGCCCTTGTCTTCCTGGGAAGGTTTTATCTTATTCCCGCGATGGCTTTGTCATCATGAAGATTCTGTTCTCACCTGAATTTATTCAGGAAGAAAAGATGATTTTTTTACAGAAACACAAAGAAATATATAGAAAACCAATTACAATAAAACAGAAAGGGATCAATCATAAAGATGTAGTAAAAGGTCCAACAGATGCCGAGGATGAGACATAACCTGGACCTCATTCATCAGTAGGACATCCCAATATTAACCCCTAACAAAGCTACGATACAAGCGGACAACTCCATTTTCTACATTTCTTTCATTTTACCTATCTTATGGATGAGATCTCTCTATCCGGAGCGTCCAGGGACCGTCACTGGTGCCGAGCGTGTGCGTCATGGTGGAGCCTCGTAAGGGAGGACTCCTGGCCAGAATGCTGATGACCGGGCGAGTTACATCTCATTTCCTGCAGGTGACTGCACTTAAACAATACTTTTTAAATTGAGGCAACCATTTTTTAAATTCATGGATGTCTTAGGGCGCGGTCACACGTCGCGTTTAACACACGTGTTTAAAAACGCATTGCAATAGCTGAAGCGTGATTTGCCTAATTAAACAACTGTTAACACGTGTTTACAAAACGCAACTGTTAAGGCATTGTTAACACAAGCGTTAACATTTGCTCTTTGTAAACGCAAGTGTTAACAGCTGTTTAATTAGGGAAATCACTCTTCAGCTATTGCAATGCGTTTTTAAACACATGCGTTAAACGCGACGTGTGAACGCACCCTTAGCCTGCTCCCTTTTCATCGACCCTTGTGTACAATATAAGTGAATGGGTGACACATACATCTCGGACACCTGGATACAAAACAGATTTTTAAAACCCCCATATGGGACAATCAGGGGACACAAACTCTGGTCCCTACTAATTTACGAAAATACTTCTTTCAGACATGTTTTCATAGACCCATATACACATTCATGTGCACAGTAAAAGAGGCGTCATGCACCGGATGTGGGTCAGGAACCTTCAGAAAACATCTGGATGGAGGAAAAAAATAAAAACAATATATGAGGCAAAAAGAAACATCTGTAGGGAATGTGACTCCAGAACCCTGGGACAGTTCGGCCTCACGACTTTGGATCCCTCTAACTTAGTGGTAGTTTAATGTATGTGAATCCACAATGGGTTAAATATGGCTTCTCTTACATTATATCCCACAGTCTAAAGAAGGAATTGTCTCAGATGAAATATAACATCACAGCGTCTTCTCGGCGGTGTGATTCTTCTCGTGTCTGACCAGGTTTGATTTGTGAGTAAAACATTTCGGGCACTGGGAGCACTTGTAGGGCTTGGCCCCCGTGTGGCTTCTCTGGTGATCTTTCAGTTTGGCTTTTGTGATGAAACATTTGCCACATTCGGAGCATGAATAAGGCCGGACCCCGGTGTGAATTCTCTCGTGTTTTACGAGGTCTGATGTGTTGGTGAAGCACTTCCCACACATGGAGCAGGAGAATGGCTTCTCCCCGGTGTGACGTCTCTCGTGTCTTACAAGATTCGATTTGTTTGTGAAGCGTTTCCCACATTCTAGACAAGTGAAAGGCTTTTCCCCCGTGTGGCTTCTCTGATGGGCGAGAAGATGCGACTTGTTGGCAAAACATTTCCCACATTCTGAACATGAAAACGGCTTTTCTATTGGGTGAATTCTCTGTGCAAAAAAATGGGAGTTTTTAGCAAAGGGTTTCCCGCATTCACCACATTGGACCCTGGCGCTGGTGGTGAAGACCTGTGCCGGCTCGGGGGAAGGCTCCTCGTGATTGCTGGGATCGTAATCTGGATGTACAATGAAGGTGATAACATCATCCTCATCATCTGCTTTATTGGACGGGGAGAACATCAGCTTCTTGCTTGAATTTTCTGTAAAAATAAAATATAAAACTTTGTGATTCCAATAGCAGCTGGAAAAGCCGCCAGCAGAACCAGAACCAGAACCCGATCTGGCCACTTGTTCTTGTGCCAATCCCAATTCTTTTGTACCCAGTCCAGTAATTGACTCTCTGCACCAAGATCTGAGATTCTGATAATGTTCCTCTCTAATGTCTGATGTCTCCGAGGTCCGGCTCACACCTCCCCCGGGCTTTTACTGTTGGACTCCGTTTAAGGTGAAATGACTTGTGTTCCATTCTCCACAGACTGTAAAGGAAATGACATCCAATATAGGGAGGCAGCGCTCCGTAATCACCAGTGGTACATCCAACGTTTCAGTGATCTCCATGTAGCCAAACAGTGATACAAGGCGGCTTTATATCCCCGCAGGATGTGACATCATCAGTGGAAAACAAATGTAAATGACACTTCATATAAATACATCAATTCCCATAATGCATAAATAATATAACAGATCCCATTATGTATAATCCACAGTCTGCCCGGCGGTCCGTCCCCAGAGCGCATGTCCAAAGGGTTGCTAGGTAACCCCACTAATTGGTTTCTTACACTTTGTTAGTTCGAGTGCTGTTGAAACATTCATTTCAGGGGTTAAGAAGGAGATTTCTGCACTACAGATGCGGGAGTCAAACATTTCACCCAACATTATATAACAACTTGCCCTCGTCTGCCGGTGGCCGTGTCCGACCTCATCCATGACGACAGACTGGTCATAAAACCTTCCGGCAAAGGCGGAGCAGTTGTCGTCATGGATCGAGATCATTATTTGAATGAGATACAACTGGCCGATGAGGATGGATACTAGAAATGAATCATTATAAATTACTTGTGGATAATGCATATGCTAACGATGTGATCGTTCTCGTCTCCTGATAAACCAGTCACCTCTGTACTATACTGTCTACCCAAAATCCATAAGAGATTAAATGACCCCCCTGGTAGACCGATAGTATCGGGGAGGGATTCGGTATTATTGCCTGCAGCCATTTTTGTTGATAAGATTTTACATGAATTTGCTCTGTCAGCAAAATCTTATATCCGGGATACCTCAGATTTTTTGACCAAGATACAAAATCTAGAGGTTCCTCCGCACGCTCTTCTAGCATCCCTTCATGTCATGAGCGGGGTAAAGAAAGTGCTTTCTGCCACTACGCATTCTGATGCTGCCAGATGCTTCTTCTAGATCTCTTAGAGATCATTTGGACATGTAATTATTTTATGTTTCTTTTTACAGCTACGTGGTCAGGAATGGGGGCCACGGGGGCCCCACCTATGCCGATCTGGAGGAGACGTCCCCACTTTTTGTACATGTACTTAAGTGGTGGAGGTTTATCGAGGGCATCTTCCTGATCTGGACAGGTGATCTTAATGGATCCAGATATTAAGTTTACCCATTCTTTCTCTCAGACGAATATCCAGTTCCTGGACACCAACGTATACTTGAGGCTGATAAATTAAAGACTGATCTTTGAGAATCATTGATGATCCTAGTTGGGTCAATGATAGACTCGACGAAATGTCAAATAAGTGTCAAATAGGGTGAAAGACCTCGATAAATCAACTTTACTAACATCAAAGGTGAAGGACCGCACGATACCAGATAGAATACCATTTGTAACTACTTTTGGCCGTCTCCAAGGTGATTTGTAAGCACTGGCCAACTTTCAAATTTCATAGCAATATTAAAGAATTCCAGGTTCCTCCACTTTTTTCTTATAAACTACCTAAAAATCTGAGGGACAATTTGGTTACGAGTGACTTTGGACCAATTGATAGAAAAAGCAACCGGGCAGATGTTTTCAAACCGGGCGAGAACTGCAGCTACGTGCCGAAAGGAGATTCACCAATCCATTGACTGGCAGTCAATACATCATCAAACATCATGTGACATGTAGGTCTGACTACGTTATTTATGTCCTGTTGTGCCTGAAAATATATGAGTGCAGACTGAGGCTACACAACCATGAGTCCTCTAAGACTTACCAGCTCCTGGGCACACAGTGTCCACCAATTGTTGTATCACTGATCATGTACCACCACCCAGAAGTGGATTCACAGACTTCATTCTCTACAACCTCTGGGTCTGGATGTGGACTTTAAATTCAGTTTCCCTTTGATACTCCCAGTATTTATCGCTGTGAGGAAGGTGATGGTCTGGTTATGTCTGGACTAATGTTTTATTATTTGTTGTTTCCGATTTTCTACAGATCACAATTCCCATGAAGCGAGCACTTACCGTCTTCCTGTATTTGGACCCCAGACCGTTGGCTGCTGTCTCTTTTGTGTCATTAAATATTGATGTATATACCATTATCATATACGTCCCTATACCCCCCACTACTTATGGAATGAGATCCTGACCAATGGCACCAACTGAGAATCAGGTAAAACGACTGAAGGGCTGAAGGATGAAGAGTCTGTCATGTGTATAGAAGGTGTTTGTCCACTGGTGTGGACATTTCTTCCTTGTACTTACCTTAGCACGGACTCTATCTGCACGTGCCCACTTCCAGGATGGCTCCGGACCCGTCTGATGGTTCTCGCGAGAGCGTGACTGATATCCGAGAGTTACATGAGTGACATGGATGATGGCGCCGGTACACAGACCTGCAACGCGATGGTGAGGTCCCGGACGGTCACTTCGGGATCACGACTCCATTGAAACAAGGTCTGGTCCTTCCTTGTTGTGTGGCGCGATTGTAAGTTATGTGATGTATGGCCTTTGTGAGTGGGGTTACCTAGCAACCCTTTTGGACATGCGCTCTGGTGACGGACCGCCGGGCAGACTGTGGATTATACATAATGGGATCTGTTATATTATTTATGCATTATGGGAATTGATGTATTTATATGAAGTGTCATTTTCATTTGTTTTCCACTGATGATGTCACATCCTGCGCGGATATGAAGCCGCCTTGTATCACTGTTTGGCTACATGGAGAGCGCTGAAACGTTGGATGTACCACTGGTGATTACAGAGCGCTGCCTCCCTATATTAGAAATCTGAACTACGGGACCTTGACCCTGGAAGCTTGCACCCACATTGGATCAGAATCCTGATAGCATTGTGCTGCTCCATAACCTTGGTTTTGACTTTAAAGGAAATGTATCACTGGTTTATATTCACGGAACCGAGCCAGAGCCCCAGAGGGGGAGAAAACCGAGCCAGAGCCCCAGAGGGGGAGAGAACCGAGCCAGAGCCCCAGAGCCAGAGCCCCAGAGGGAGAGAGAACCGAGCCAGAGCCCCAGAGGGAGAGAGAACCGAGCCAAATCCCCAGAGGGAGAGAGAACCGAGCCAGAGCCCCAGAGGGAGAGAGAACCGAGCCAGAGCCCCAGAGGAGAGAGAACCGAGCCAGCCCCAGAGGGAGAACCGACCAGAGCCCCAGGGGAGAGAACCGAGCCAGAGCCCCAAGGGAGAGACCGAGCAGCCCGAGTCCAGAGCCCCAGAGAGGAGAGAGAACCGAGCAGAGCCCAGAGGGAGGAGTACCGCAGCCCGAGCCCCAGAGGGAGAGAGAACCGAGCCAGAGCCCCAGAGGGATAGAGACCGAGCCAAGCCCAGAGGAGAAGAACCGAGCCAGAGCCCCAGAGGGAGAGAGAACCGAGCCGAGCCCCAGAGGGAGAGAGAACCACCAGAGCCCAGAGGAGAGAGAGAACCGAGCCAGCCCAGGAGAGAGACACCGAGCCGAGCCCCAGAGGGAGAGAGAACCGAGCCAGAGCCCCAGAGGGAGAGAAACCGCCAAGCCGCCAGAGGGAGAGATAGCCCGACGAAGCCAGAGCCCCAGAGAAGAGAGAACCGAGCCAGGCCCAACCAGAGGGGGAGAGACCGAGCCAGAGCCCCGAGAGGAAGAGAACCGAGCCAGAGCCCCATAGGGGAGAGGAACCGAGCCAGAGCCGCCAAGGGGGAGAGACCGAGCCAAGCCCCAGAGGAAGAGAGCAACCAGAGTCCCGAGCCCCAGAGGGAGAAGACCGAGCCATAACCCCAGAGGAAGACGGGACGCAGCCAGAGCCCCAGGGGGAGAGAGAAGACCAGCCCAGAGCCTCCCAGAGTGGGGGAATAGAACCGGAGAAGGAGTGGAAGCCAAAGCCTGGGTAAAGGTTGGTGCGAGGGAGAATATCCGACCCCCAGGGGGAAGACAGAAGGAGTAGTAGAGCCAGACCCATGGTTGGGGCAATTGCAGGAGGGAGAGAGAACAGTAGCCAGAGCCCCAGAGGTGGAGAGAATAACCAGAGCCAGTGAGGAAGGGGATGAGAGCAATCCCCAGTGAGGAAGGATAGAGCCAGAGCCCCAGTGAGGAAGGGATAGGCCCATAGCCCCCATTGAGTAAGGGGATAGATGCCGAGCCCCAGTGGGGGAGAGACAGACGATAAAGTAAGCCAGAGCCCTACTTTGGGGACGGGGGGGGGGGGGAGTGCAGAGGGGAAAATCCAGACCCCAGAGGGGGATCCAAACCAGAGAAGAGTAGAGCCGAGCCCTGGTTGTGGGAAGGCAGAGGGGAAGTCCAGAGGCCAGGGGGGGTTAAAGACCCACAGCACAGAGACTAGAGGTCGCAGTAATGACCTGATCTATATTCCCCAGCTTGGAGCTCCCGGTCACCTAATAACCACTCCCAGCTCCCGTCAATCGACCCTTTATAGGCCTGACGTTAGACTGAAATCAAGACACTTATTCTTGATAATGTGGATTTTCTTCACAGTACCTATAATACAAGCTGGCGAAGGATGAACAATGACAGGGAATAAGAGGGAGGAAGAGAGAAGATGTGAGATAGAGAGGTTCTGCTGTGGTCCGAATAATCTAGGAGTATCAGCACCTATAGTGTACTGGCTGCAAGATTTACTCCAGCAATATGACCTCAGCCATCACACACAAAATCAGAAACTGCCATCATTCTGGCTGCAGCGGCGACTCCTGGCAATCCACTGCCGTATTGAGACACCAATACACAGATGACACTAGAGATCACAGCAGAACTTGAGTAAGACTTTCCTTTGGTTTTTGCAAAACTGACTTTTACACAGATTTTCTGTGCCGCAGTACTAATATAACTATTTCACATTACCTGGCCTCCCAGCCATCAGGGTGTGAGGAGTCCCTGGGAGTGCAAGCGGTTCACCCCACCTGCTGGCAGGGAGCCAGATAATGTGAAATAAAATGATATAAAGTACCGACATGATTTAGAATACTGACAAATCAGAGGCTATTTGAACCTGACAACCAGCTAATATGACATTCCTGGTGACAGGTTCCCTTTAAGAATGTTTATAGAAAGTCATTTCTGAAACTATATCCAAACATCACTGTGCAACTTTCTTATTCAGCACAAATAAAAATGCCTCACTTCACCTCACTTCATTGATGTTATGACCCTTCCACGATCCCCCCTCATCCTCTCTTCTCGCCTCCATTATCACCTACCTGTGGTGTCACCTCCAGGAATTCCTCCACCACTTCCCTCTACACTGTGATCGCCCCTCATCCTCTCTTCTCTCTCCCTCCATTATCACCTACCTGTGGTGTCACCTCCAGGAATGTCCTCCACCACTTCCCTCTTACCACTGGTGATCGTCCCTCATCCTCCTCTTCTGCCTCCTCCATTACACCACCTGTGGTGGTCCCTCCCCCAGGAATGTCCTCCACCACTTCCTCTTACACGGGTGATCGCCCCTCATCCTCCTTCTCCCCCATTACCAGCTCCCTGTAGTGTCTCCCTCCAGGAAATTTCCTCCACCACTTCCCTTTACACAGGTGATCGCCCCTCATCCTCTTTCTTCTCCCTCCATTATCACCACCTACCTGTGGTGTCACCCCCGGAAGTGTCCCTCCACCACTTCCCTCTTACACGGTGAATCGCCCCTCATCCTCTCTTCTCCCTCCATTATCACCTACCTGTGGTGTCACCATCCGGGAATGTCCTCCACCACTTCCCTCTTACACTGCTGATCGCCCCTCATCCTCTCTTCTCCCTCCATTATCACCTACCTGTGTGTCACCATCCGGGAATGTCCTCCACCACTTCCCCTCTTACAACGGGTGATCGCCCCTCATCCTCTCTTCTCCCTCCATTATCACCTACCTGTGGGTGTCACCTCCGGAATTTCCTCCACCACACTCCCTCTTAACACACGGGTGATCGCCCTCATCCTCTCTTCTCCGCTCCATTATCACCTACCTTGGTGTCACCTCCGAATGTCCTCCACCACTTTCCCTCTTACAACACGGTGATCGCCCCTCATCCCCTCTCTTCTCCCTCCATTATCACCACCTTGGTGTCACCCATCCGGGAATGTCCTCCACCACTTCCCTCTTACACTGGTGATGCCCCCTCATCCTCTCTCTCTCCCTCCATTATCACCTACCTGTGGTGTCCACCTCCGGGAATGGTCCTCCACCACTTCCCGCTTACCGGTGATCGCCTCTCTCTTCTCATCTTCTCCTCCTTCTCCCCATTACACTACCTGTGGTTGTCACCTCCATCGAATGTCCTCCACGCACTTCCCTCTTACAACGGGTTATCGCCCCTCATCCTCTCTTCTCCCTCCATATCACCTACCTGTGGTGTCACCGTCCAGGAATGTCCTCCACCACTTCCCTCTTAAAACGGGTGATCCCCCTCATCCTCTCTCTCCCTCCATTATCCCCTACCTGTGGTCACCGCTCCGGAATGTCCTCCACCACTTCCCTCTACACTTGTCACCCCTCATCCTCTCTTCTCCCTCATATATCATCTACCTGTGGTGTCACCTCCGGAATGTCCTCCACCACTTCCCTCTTACACGGTGATCGCCCCTCATCCTCTCTTCTCCACCCTTATCACCTACCTGTGTGTGTCACCTCCGGAATGTCCTCCACCACTTCCCTCTTACAACGGGTGATCACCCCTCATCCTCTCTTCCCCCTCCATTATCACCTACCTGTGGTGTCACCTCCGGAATGTCCTCCCCACTTCCCTCTACAACAACGGTTGATCGCCCCTCTATCTCTCTTCTCCATCCATTCACCTACCTGGGTGTCACCATCCGGAATGTCCTCCACCACTTCCCCTCTACACGGGTGATCGCCCCTCATCCCTCTTCTCCCTCCATTATCACCTACCTGTGGTGTCACCTCCGGGAAGTCCTCCACCACTTCCCTCTTACACGGGTGCGCCCCTCATCCTCTCTTCTCCCTCCATTCACCTACCTGTGGTGTCACCTCCAGGAATGTCCCCCACCACTTCCCTCTTACAAGGGTGATCGCCCTCATCCTCTCTTCTCTCTCTCCTCCATTATTACCTACCTGTGGTGTCACCTCCGGGAATGTCCTCCACCACTCCCTCTTACACAGGTGATCGCCCCTCATCCTCTCTTCTCCTCCATTATCCACTACCTGTGGTGTCACCCCGGATGTCCTCCACCACTTCCCTCTTACACGGTGATCGCCCCTCATCCTCTCTTCTCCCTCCATTATCACCTACCTGTGGTGTCACCTCCAGGAATGTCTCCACCACTTCCCTCTTACACGGGTGATCGCCCTCACCTCCTCTCTCTCCCTCCATTATTACCTACCTGTGGTGTCACCTCAGGAAATGTCCTCCACCACTTCCCTCTTACACGGGTGATCGCCTCTCCATCTTCTCCCTCCTTTCCCCTCCCTTATTATCCTACCTGTGGTGTCACCTCGAATCCCTCCACCACTTGTTCCCTCTTACACAGGTGATCGCCCCTCATCCTCTCTTCTCCTCCATTATCACCTACGTGTGTGTCACCTCCGGGAATGTCCCCCACCACTTCCCTCTTACACGGGGATCGCCCCTCATCCTCTCTTCTCCCTCCATTATCACCTACCTGTGGTCACCTCGGAATGTCCTCCACCACTCCCTCTTACACGGGGATCGCCCCTCTCCTCCTCTCTCTCCCTCCATTATCACCTACCTGTGGTCACCTCCGGAATGTCTCCACCACTTCCCTCTTACACGGTGATCGCCCCTCATCCTCTCTTCCTCCTCCAATTATACCTACCTGTGGTGTCACCTCCGGAATGTCCTCACCACTCCCTCTTACACGGGTGATCGCCCCTCATCCTCTCTCTCCCTCCATTATCACCTACCTGTGTGTCACCTCCTCTTCACACGGTGATCGCCCCTCATCCTCTCTTCTCCCTCCATTATCACCTACCTGTGGTGTCCCCTCCGGAATGTCTCCACCACTTCCCTCTTACACGGTGTCGCCCCTCATCCTCTCTTCTTCTCTCCTCCATTATCACCTACCTGGGTGTCCACCTCGGATGCCTCCACCACTCTCCTCTTACACGGTGATCGCCCCTCATCCCTCTTCCATCCATTATACCTACCTGGTGTCACCTCCAGGAATGTCCTCCACCACTTCCCTCTTACACGGGTGATCGCCCCTCATCCTCTCTTCTCCCATCCATATCCCTACCTGTGGTGTCACTCGGAATGTCCTCCCACCACTTCCCTTACACGGTGATCGCCCTCATCCTCTCTTCTCCCTCCATTATACCTACCTGTGGTGTCACCTCCAGGAATGTCCTCCCCACTTCCCTCTTACACGGGTGATCGCCCCTCATCCTCTCTTCTCCCTCCATTATCACCTACCTGTGGTGTCACCTCCAGTGATGTCCTCCACCACTTCCCTCTTACACGGTGATCGCCCCTCATCCTCTTCTTCCCTCCATTATCACTACCTGTGGTGTCACCTCCGGGAATGTCTCCACCAACTTCCCTCTTACACGGGTGATCGCCCCTCATCCTCTCTCTCCCTCCATTATCACCTACCTGTGGTGTCACCTCCAGAGTCCTCCACCACTTCCCTCTTACACGGGTGATCCCCCTCATCCTCTCTTCTCCCTCCATTATCACCTATGTGGTGTCACCCTCCAAATGTCCTCCACCACTTCCCTCTTACACGGGTTGATCGCCCTCATCCTCTCTTCTCCTCCATTATCACCTACCTGTGGTGTCACCTCAGGAATGTCCTCCACCATTCCCTCTTACACGGGTGATCCTCCTCATCCTCTCTTCTCCCCTCCATTATACCTACCTGTGGTGTCACACTCCAGGAATGTGTCCTCCACACTTCCCTCTACAACGGGTGATCGCCCTCATCCTCTCTTCTTCCCTCCATTTTACCTACCTGTGTGTCACCTCCAGGAATGTCCCCCACCACTTCCTTACAACGGGTGATCGCCCCTCCTCCCTCTTCTCTCCCTCTCATTATACCACCTGTGTGGTCACCCTCCAGAATGTCCCCCCACCACTTCCCTTTACACGGTGATCGCCCCTCATCCTCTCTTCTCTCTCCCTCCATTATCACCTACCTGTGGTGTCACCTCCAGGAATGTCCTCCACCACTTCCCTCTTACACGGGTGATCGACCCTCATCCTCTCTTCTCCCTCCATTATTACCTACCTGTGGTGCCACCTCCGGGATTGTCCTCCATCACTTCCCTCTTACACGGGTGATCGCCCCTTATCCTCTCTTCTTCAGCCTCCGATATAATATTAGTCCCATCTTCTCCCTGATTTATTATATGTCACAATTCAGTACAATACAGAAGACCCCCACAATCAATGATCACAGGACAGACCCTCCACGCCTATGGGTTCCCCTACCTGGCAATCCCAGGAATACAGTTGATTGTAACATTGGTCTTTGGGATTTCCATCAATGAGGTAATCTGTAGAACAAACACATAAAAGATTCAGGTCAAAAATCTTCACTGAAAGGAATTGATCAACTACTGATAAAAAAAAATAATGCAATGGAAAATACAATCAGGAACTAATGTGGGCTGGATTCCAGATTATACAGGAATAATCTAAAGGATTCAGGTCTGAGGACGTTGAGGGCTGTCATTGGCATCAATGTCTTCATGAGAAGCTTTTTGTGAACCCTCCAGAGCTATGTCTCCCGCACCATCACTGGTCCAGTTCCTCATGTCCTGGTATCTAATCTCTAATATTTACCTTCTGATGGTCCTAGAGGAGCTGGACTACCTGTTCAGCTTCTTGTTCCAGTAGTGATAAAGACATAACTAGAGAAGAACTGAATCCGTGAAAACAATGAATTCACAATGACTTCAGATTCCTAAGGGGACATTGACCACCCAAGTGTCACTGACTGGGGACGATCAAGTGTTCTTGATCTTTTTTTTTTAACAAAGGATCCTAAAAGCAGACATGATCATGTCCTATTTGGAGGATGATGTCCTTACACTGCTGATCAGCCCATGGATCCGTCTCTTCTGCTTCTTCTTTAATCTTAACCTTAATATCAATCAGATTTTCAGCCTAAACAGAGAAGAAGAAAATATGAAATGAGCTTTGTTTCTAAAACTTTATGGCGAGACTTTAGCTCCATCTACCTGATGACTCTCAGGGACATTGGGCGTCTCCTCTGGGCCGTCCTGGGGATACAGAAGACTGGGACATCTCTCTGGTGACTTTCCATCAATGATTCCATCTGTGGAGACACAAACACATGGTGATGGATACAGGAGCTGTTTTAGACCACTCTGTATACCAGATCCTTCTCTTAGCATCTTCAGACCCAGGCAGTGATGGACTATATGAGCTCTGAAGGCTTCCAGTTAGGTTTAGGAAGGTTCAGCTGGATGGGAACAGGGGTACACTGTACCTAGGCCCCATTGCTCGCTTTCCTTCTGAGGCTCCATCTGATTGGGGCCAGCAGAGGTCCCTCTAACTTCACCCATGGAGTTGGCTTACCTTGCTGAACAGAGTGGAATGATCCTGATTGGAAGAAAATCTGCGCTAATGGAGGACGGATTGCCCCCTGTAATCGCCGAACACTGGCTCAGAAGATCCTAAGTTTTCTTTTTTACTTTCCTTAGGAAGAATATGGGTGAGATCCACCTTGGTCATTTATTTTTATGCAGTCACCACTCTGTTATAACATACTCTCGGCCATTAACAGCTGATTGGGGCTAAGGGCCAGTGTAAAACACTGGGGGGGTTCACCTCCTCAAAATTATGCCAACACCAAATTCTAACTGGACCTGCTTGAAGCAGCTGGAGGATTCAGCTATTGCCGCCGTTAATTGCGGTAATACATTTATGGGACAGTGCAACAGTCGGTTTATATTGTGTAAATCACTAAATACTAAAGGCCCCTTTGCCTTTAGTATTTTAGGATAAATACCTAAAGGTAAATACCTAACGGATTTTGCTGCAGCTGCACTGCTTTCATCCGACAGAAATGGGGGGGGAGGGGGGATGTTGTCTGATTCGCAAGATCGAGCACTATCTTAGTGAATCGTGGCACACTGCATTATACACAGAGAATGCACTTTCTGTGAACTCCTACGAACAGGTAAGTAAATGTGCCCCATAGGGTTAATGAGGCCAGGGCCCAGCTCGATAAGTTTCTAAAACAGAAGGCCCAACACAAGGCTTTTTTCCAAGGGCAGAAATATTTCGTAGAAGGAAGGAAGTCCGGTAAGCTGCTGGCAAATATGGTTCAAACCTCTAAGGTTATTTCGGGCATTAGAGATGAAGAGGGGGTTATTAAAAATACTCCAGGACAGATTGTACAGGTGTTCGGCAGGTTCTATTCAGACCTGTATAGATCTCAAATTCCTATGCAAGAGAGGGAGATTGAAGAGTTTCTGGGGAAAGTGCCATTTCCAGTTATATCTCAATCTCATAAAGAATTTCTAGACTCTGATTTGCGTTAATCTCATGTGTCAGGGACTCCACCCCGGGTCCGGATGGACTCCCTTTTAGTTTTTATAAAAAATACAGAAAGGAGATTCTACCGTGCTTGCTGGACACGTTTAGGGCTAAGTTTGATTTAGGATTAGTGTCAAGGACGATGGTAGCAGCCAATATTACCTTGATCCCAAAGAAAGATAAAGACTTGGTGGATGTGGGATCCTATCGCCCTATATCTTTATTAAACATGAATATTAAAATTCTAGCCAAAGCACTGGCGCATAGACTACAAAAGGTAGTTCAGGAGATTGTACATAGGATCAGAAGGGGTTTATTCCGGATAGGAGGATAGGTGAACGCATGTATCGGTTATTCTCGGCCATCGGCTGGGGGGGGACCTCGCTCCATCCTGTTGACAGGGTGGAGTGGAGTTTGCCATTTGTTAAGTGATCGTCAAATTCGGCATGGGAAATAAGTTTATCGGTTATGTGAAGAACATGTGTAACAAATTTTGTTCGCGGTATATATAGAACCCTTGGCCATTATGATTAGAAAAGAAAAGGGGATCCGGGCAAAGGCTGCTTGTATGTAAAGAATAGATGGGGAAACGAAAAGAGAGAAAGCGCTCCTATAGTGTAATATCCTTAGTATGTATATTGGTTATGATGGTGTAATAATACACTCCCCTGGTGGGGTTGGGCATCAAAGGCACAACTCCCCCTAGAGCTTATCTGAAGACTTGCTGCCACGTTGCACTGTTTTCTCCTTCGTGATGGAGATGTAGTTTCCAAACGTGTGTCTTTTAGCATCCGATAGAAGGGTGCGTTTTTTTACCCAGTCTTAAACGCTAGGAAATGGCGCTGGTTCCCTCGGGTTAGCCTGATAAAAAACTTCTTTTATTTTTATATAAAACAATCGTATTCAATAAAAGGGTTTAAAAATAGAATAACGCGTTTCACGCTTGTACCAAGCGCTTCATCAGATTCCTATACATGTAAATTTAAACATAGAATTTATAAGAGTTCATTTGTCATTCACCGGAAGTGACCGTAAATGTCCCGGTTTCAATTTTGTTAAGTTCAGTGTTCGAGTACCTAAGTGGTTTCAATATATAGATAAATAACCTGTACATACAACTCATTATCAACAATAAATAGTACAACATGTATAGAGTTTTAGGGAATAGAAAAAATCTAATGAAATACACAGTTTACCGGAGATAGTGGGACTACAAAGATGGCGCTGTACTACTTGTAGTCTAGAGTACACTACAGAGTTAACTACAATTCTATTCTAAACTTGTAGTTTAGGGTGCAGCACCATCTTTGTAGTCCCACTATCTCCAGTAAACGTTTAGAAGAAACCAAATAAACTTAAAATTTGATTTGATTTTTTATATATCCTAAAACTCTATACATGTTGTACTATTTATTGTTGATAATGAGTTGTATGTACAGGTTATTTATCTATATATTGAAACCACTTAGGTACTCAAACACGAATTGAAACCAGGACATTTCCGGTCACTTCCGGTGAATGACAAATGAACTCTTATAAATTCTATGTTTAAGATTACATGTATAGGAATCTGATGAAGCGCTTGGTACAAGCGTGAAACGCGTTATTCTATTTTTAAACCCTTTTATTGAATACGATTGTTTTATAAAAAAAATAAAAGAAGTTTTTTATCAGGCTAACACGAGGGAACCAGCGCCATTTCTTAGCGTTCAAGACTGGGTAAAAAAAACGCACCCTTCTATCGGATGCTAAAAGACACACGTTTGAAAATCTGCTTGTATGGGGATGATATGGTATTATATCTGAGCGACTCCTTACAATCTGTACCTAGAGTAATTGAGTTGATAAGGGAATTTGGAAGATATATAAACTGGCAGAAATGTAGATTTTCTCTAGTCCACCATGACGGCCACCTGGAGGATGCTCTTTGACATCTGTGGGAAAAGGAAAGGAGAGGGGTTAAAGGTTCCCACCCACATCCTCCCGCCTGCAACTACCAAATAACCACACCGGGAATGGATGCAACAAAAATCATTATTAGTTAGTATGTTAACTTTACACACCAAATACACACAACATAACCAAGAAAAAGAGGGAGGGAATATATATAGGCCGTCATGGTGGACTAGTGGAAACCAAATCCACATTTCCCACCACGTCCCCCATGACAGCTACCTGGAGACCTATCAAATGATCCAAATTCAAAAGATAATTCTCTTGATCTTGGAATGTCCAATCTGTAAAGCTTTGACAATGTTTGAGTGGATGAGCAGGTAGGTGCTGTGCAGATTTGTTCTAGCGATGCTCCTCTTTCTCTGCCCAGGACGTAGATGGCTCTGGTAACGCGGGCTCTCAGGTGGCTTGGAATCCGTCTTTTCTGGATAGAATAGCAGTTTGCAATTGCCATCTTAAGCCATCTAGTGATGGTGATTTTGGATGCCTTTTTCCCCTTATTTCTCCCCTGAAATTGAATAAAAAGGTTACTGTCCAAACGCCAAGCGTGTGTTACTTTCAGATATCTTAAGACAATGCGTCTTACATCAAGAGTGTGCCATTCAGATTCTCTGGAAGAGGAAGAATTTCCAGAAAAAGATGGAAGGATAAATTCTTGCTTCTTGTGAAACTCCGAAACCACTTTAGGGATAAAGATAGGATCAATAGTTATTATGATTCTGTTGTCCAGAATTCTGAGATGGTTCCCGAATTGAAATAGCCTGACGTTCTCCTAATCTTAGGGCTGATGTAATAGCGATTAGAAACACTGTGTGTAAAGTCGGGTTTCTAATGCTAGATTCCTCCACTGGTTCAAAGGGCGTCAAGGACCTGGGAAAGATCACAGGTAGGGGCAGGATTTAACACCTGAGGTCTAATTCGTGATAAGGCTACAATGAATCTTTTTACCCACCTGTTGTCCATCAGACAGCAGTCGTGGAAGGCGCTCAAAGCAGAAACCTTCAGGGTACTTGTAGAGTGTCCCTTTTCTAGACCCGCCTGAAGAAATTCAAAAACCTGCAAGATATTAAGTGAATCTTGAGAAGGAACTTTATCACCACAAAAGGACACAAAGCTTTTCCAAATTTTGTGATAAATGGCAAATGTCACCAGTTTCCTACTTGCCTTTAAGGTGTCTATTACTCTAGAAGAAAGATCCTTTGACATCAGGAATTGCCTTTCAGGAGCCATGCTGCAAGGTCTTGATAGTCCGATCTTGGATGTAGACTGGTCCTTGAAAAAGAAGATCTTCTGGTGGTAAGATTAGAGGATCTGGAGAGCCATAGATCTGAGAAGCGGGTACCAGCTCTTTTTCCTCCAGTTCGGGCATATTTTTTTGTTTTTATCGTTATCAGAGGATAATGGATCCAAGCCACTCCTTGGGCTAAGTTTGATTCCTGAAGCCACCAGCGAACTTCTCGTTTTACTGACATGGGAATGTTGACTTTCTTTCTAGGCCTGAAGGGGTCTTGTTCCATGTAGATAGAATCCAGTGATGTAGAGTACTCGTGTGATTTACAGACTGGAATACAGACTGTTAGTTGACCTATTAATCACATTGCTGATCTCACAGAAATTTTGGATTTTCTTCTGAACGATCTGATGTGTTCCGAGATGTTGTTCTTCTTTGTCTGTGGAAGAAAAGAAGTTTGTTTGTGTGAGTCCAGTAGTACTCCCAAAAATATCACCTGAGAAAGGGAACTAATTTTGATTTTTTGAAATTTACTATCCATTCCAATTTCACGATCTGGCTATGATTAGGAGATCGTCTAGATACAGAACAATAGAAACCCCTTGGGTCCTTAGAAAAGCCACAACCTATAGCATTGTTGTTGAGAAGACTCTGGGAGCGGAGGATATTCCGAAAGGTAGTGCACGAAATTGAAAGGGATGAGTAACCCCTTCTGGAGAAACAGAAGAAACATGGGGACATGATAATAAGCATCCCTTAAATCTATCACGCACATGAAGGACTCCTGGTGAATGAGAGGGGTGGCGGACCTTACCAACTCCATTTTGAAGCGACTATAGATGATGAAGCAGTTTGGATTCTTTAAATTTATAATCAGACAGTTCGAGCCATTGGGTTTCCTGACCGTGAAGAGAGGGAGTAAAATCCATAGTGTTGATATTCTGCCGGGACCTGTACTACAACATTCATCTGGAGAAGAAGTTTAACCTCTTGCCAAATAATTTGTGCGGAAGGTGAGAGAGATGGATTGATGAATTTTGGGGGAGAAAGACTTGAGAATTCTGTTCTGTAGCCATTTTGGATGATATCCAGAACACAGAGATTTGATTTTATTCCTGCCCATTCTCTGGCAAACATACAAAGTCTTCCCACTACCTGATAGACTCGGCTGAAGCGTCCGCCAGACAAGCAGTTGTTAATTTTAAGAGATAATATTCTCCAGGATAACTTCCCTAGGTGCATGTTCCTTGATGTGTGTTTCAAGCTCATTTAACCAGAAGGGGAGAGTCCTAGCCATGGATGTGGCTGTGATGTTGGTCTTCAGGTGTAGCATGGACGTATCCCAAGCTTTTTTGAAAAGAGAATCTGATTTACGGTCCGTAGGATCCCGTAATTGAGGGAGTCTTCAAATTGCAGGTCCATCTTCTTTGTTACTTTTGCCACTTTCCTAAAATTGTTTGGGACAGGATTTTTTTTCTCAGGATCTTGCCACTCATCCATTATAAGCTCCTTTAGGGTGTTATTCACAGAAAAACACTTTTGCATTTGGATCTGTGGCCGCTGCATAGATGGTCTTGTATGGTCTTAGGAGGGATGCGTCTTCCAATTTTTAACGTGTCCCTTACTGCTTTTAATAATCTCTCCAATTCATCAATGGGAAAAAGATATCTGGCTTCTTTTTATCCCGTATCTCTGTAAGAGCAGGATGGGGAATGCAAGTAGAAGTTTCTCGGTGAGGCCTTTGAGGTGGTGAAGGAACTGTTGGCACATATGAACAAGATCCTTGTGGCTGCATATTAGTAGTGACTGATGCCAATTTGTCCTCAATAAAGCTCTTAAGTTCGTCCATAAAGGACGTCTTTTCCTCTCAAATTAATCTATCAATACACCATTTGCATACTGTTTTTTTTGTAAGAATCTCATAGCTTGTTAAAGCACGTTACACCTTCTAGAAACTTGTGAGTCTGAGCTTTTAGCTTTCGATTTTGTCATTTTCTCAGCCAGTTTCTCCTGTTTCTCTTCCTTGCCTTTCCCTTTATCTCCCAATTCATCCTGGAAAGGAAAATTACATTTATGTGTAAAAGTGTGAGGGAACCTTTCCAGCTTACTTACAGGTACCAGCAGGGTCCCCAAATCTGCCTCATCAGACATAGTATGACTAGGATGGAAGCTGCAGATAGCGTCTGGATTTGAATTTTCTCGCCCAGGAACGTCACTTCCGGTCGCGGTTGGAAGTAGGAACTCGAGCTCCATGCAACACGGGGAATACACAGGGAATGTCGCAATCTGCCTTCATTAGCTGCCCTAACTTATTACTTAGGGAGGACGGATGTCGACCGCAAGGGTGCCACAGACTGGCTTAGTCCCAGGGGAACGTGCGAGCAGGTAACTGTTTTGTTTCCCCCCCACCTGAGAGGGAGAGATTTCTCTCCATCCTGACCCCGTTCGAACAGGAAAGACACTGGCGGGAGGATGTGGAAGGGGACCTTTAACCTCTCTCCTTTCCTGTTCCCACAGAGGTCAAAGGGCATCCTCCAGGTGGCTGTCATGGGGGACATAGTGGGAAATCCATACTTATGCCATTATCTACAGAGGTCCAGGAATTATTTTCAAACAATAGTGCATTGTTATGTACAGATCAATTTAGATACTTCGGTACTGTTGTAATGGGAAAACTGAGGGATTTTGAGAGTATGAACTTAAAACCCCTGCTACAGGTAATAAGGAGTAAAGTGGTGACTTGGAGTAAACTGCCTTTGACGAAAGCCGATAAGATTGGCCTAAATTAAATTATTTTGCTCACAAAAATGTTATTTACTTTATCAGATTGCCCTATCTGGATTGATGAAAGTTTTTTAAGCTGTTGGAGAAGATTTTGAATGATCTGCTATGGGAGAGAAAGAGGGTTAGAATAAAGAAGGCTCATCTATATAAACCATTGGAGAAGGAGGTTTGGGTCTACCCTTTTTTAAGGAATACTATCTGGCAGTCCAAATTGGCAACTTAGCCAGATGGGAAATGAATCCAACTTTGGCCAATCTAGTACAGTTGGCTGACCGCAAGGTTAGTAATGTTTTTGAGCTGTTGGAATCCTCCATACTATTAGATGAACCATTCTCTAAATGGCAAATGTGTAAATCCTTGGTCAAATAGCGGCTAACAGTTAAAACAATATTATCACTGCATAGATTTTTGGAGAAGACGCTACTGTGGTTTAATGACAACCTGCCCGATATGAATTTGATACTGGATAAAGGTTTTTGTGGTAAAATATTTATCACATGTGGTGTTGGAGGATAAAGTAACTGCATTCAAGGTTTTAAATGGGAAATATAGGCCACAGAGAGGTGACCTGTTTAGGTACATGCAATTGCCACAAGAACTTTAGAGGGGTAAACATTTAATTTAAAAAAGAAACTCACAAATGTATAGAATTAATTAAAACGGGGGGGGGGGGGCGGGGAGTCTATAAGAACACAAGTGGAACATAGGGTTATGCACTTTAACATGGTACATAGAATTTATTATACTCCAGCTTTATTATTTAGAATGAAAATTAGGAATGCGGCAGTTAAAGATGGATTGGAGTTAGAGAGGCAGCAGGGAGACCACAGAGGAGAATGTTGCAGTAATCCAAGCGGGAGATGAGGAGGACATGGACGAGTAATTCTGTAGACTCCGGGATGCGGAAGGGTCGGATGTGAGAGATGTTCTTGAGATGGAGGCGGTAGGTTGTAGTAAGGGACTGGATGTGAGGCTTAAAGGATAAGGCAGAGTCAAAGGTGGCTCAAAGGCAACGGACTTAAGGGACCGGGGAGAGTGTGGAGCCATGAATTGTGATGGCTAGGTCAGATGGGATGTGTTAGGTGGAGGAAAGATTCATGTTTTGTCCAAGTTAAGTTTTAGAAAACAGGAAGAGAAAAAGGAGGATATGGCTGATAGGTACTCTGGAATTCTGGCTAGAAGAGGAGATATCTGGACCAGAAATATAGATCTGTGTCATCTGCATATGAATGGTATTGGAAGACTTAATTAGGTGTCCCAGGCCGGAGGTTTAGAGGGTGCAGAGCATGGGTCCCTGGAAGGAAGCCCAGAGGGAAGCCAACAGAGAGGGGGTGAGGTGAAGAGGTGGTGGGAGAATGATAGACACTGAATGTCCGGATGGAAAGGTATGAGGAGATCCAGGAGAGGGCCAGGTCAGTGATACCAAGAGAACAAAGCATCTGCAGCAGGAGAGAAGGGTCTACAGAGGCAAAGGCAGATGACAGGTCAAGGAGGAGGAGAACAGAGTAGCAATGTTTTGCCTTGGCTGACAGTAGGTCATCGGAAACTTTGGTCTCAGTGTAGTGATTGGGTCGAAAACCAGATTGTAGTTTGTCAAGGAGAAAGTTGGATCAGAGGGTAGTAGGAAGATAGTTTTAGATGGACATGTTGTTCCAGGAGTTTTGAGGCAAATGGAAGTAGTGAAATAGGGCAATAGTTCAGCGGAGTGGATGGGTCCAGAGATGCTTCTCCAGGATGGGGGTGACAGTTGCATGTTTTAAGAAAGATGGAACAAGTGGATACAGAAAGGTTAAAGAGATGAGTTAGGGCTGGAATGAGCCCAGTGGTTGAGGATAAGATGTGATGGAATAGGGTCAAGAGCACATGTGGTGAGATGTGAGCTTGACAAGATGGAGGAAACTTTCTCACAAGTAAGGGAAGAGGAGAAGTTAGTTAACAGGGACTGGGATTGGATACTCTTGGTTAACAGGGACGGGGATTGGATATTGTGAGTGGTTGCAGAGGATGAATGTTGAAACTTTCTCCGATGTCGTCTATGAGGCAAATTCCTCTTCTGAAATGAGAGAGGTCGGGGAGGTGAAGGAGGACGGAGAAGGGAATTAAAAGTAGCAAATAGTTGTCTGGGGTTGTGAGAGAAAGATATATGATTAGTGAAATAATCCTGTTTAGCAGATGGAAGTGCGGATTTGTAGGTGAAAACCGCCTGCTGGTATGACAGAAGGTCTTCCTTTGAGAGGGATTTCTTCCAACACTGTTCAGCTCTCCTGGTGCTTTGCCTCAGATGTCTTGTGAGGTTGGTGCCAGGGTGTCCGGTTGGGTTGTCTAGTTGTAGTGAGAGTGAGGGGGGCTACAGAGTCCAGGGCTGAAGAATCTGTGCTGTTGTAGAAGGTGGCAGCAGTGTCTACCTCCTCCAATGAGGATATGGAAGAGAGGAAGGAGAATCTTGGAGAGTTTGCTAGTATACAGATGTTTGAGATTCCTACATGGGTGTATAGGCCTGTGGACTGCAGGAGTGGTTGAAACCAGATTGGTAGTGAAAGTGAGTAAGTTGTGGTCGGATAGGAGGAGCGTAGACTAAGACAGATTGGATAGGGAACACAGGCGGGTGAAGATGAGGTCAAGTGTGTGGCCCTCTTTGTGAGTGGCTGTGGAGGACATTCTGCGAGGCCGAATGAGGTGCTAAGTGAGAGCAGTTTAAAGGAGCAGAATGAACTATATCAATGGGAATGTTAAAGTCCCACATGATGATACAAGGGATGTCAAAGGAGAGAAAGGGAAGAAGCCAGGTATTAAAGTGATCAATAAAGGTGGCAGAACTAGGGGGTCGGTAGATGACAGCCACTTGGAACTTAGAGGGAGTATAGATGCGGATGGAGAGGACGGGAAAGGAGAGAGGGTAAAGGTGGGATTGGGATAAAGGAGCAGTTGTCAGACAGGAGGATGCCAACTCCTAAACCAGGTTCATTGCAGGGGGGTGGGGGGGGAGTGTGGGTGAAGTGGAGGCCCCATAACAGAGCGCAGCACGGGAAACAGTGTCCCAAGGATTTAGCCATATTTCTGTCAAGCCCAGGGAAGACAGTTTCCGAGAAATAGAGAGGTCATGAATATCAGTGACTTTGTTGCATATGGAACATGTGTTCCATAATGCTCCAGAGAGAGAGGGCGGAGGAGGTAGTGGAGAGCGGGGCAAGTGGATAGGTTGTAGATTAGAGTGGTTACAAGATTTGGATGATAGAGGTCTGTGGTGGAAGCCTGGAGGAACGGTGGGGATATGTTTGTAAGGCCCTGGATTGGGGCAAATGTCACCAGCAGCAAGGAGCAGCAGAGATAGTGATAGCAGGTGAGAGAAGGGTAGAGAATAAGGTGGTGGCTCCTTTTTGAGAATAGTTATTGCTACAAACAGCATTATTTGTAGGCAGGATTAGTGATGTGTTACTTACATAGTGTCATGTGTTCAATCCTGGTTTAATTCTGATGCTAAACACTTAAGATCTGCACTTGAGAGACTGCGATGAAGTCCTTAGTATAAAGCAATGCTACCTTTGTGCTCATGTGCTACCATGATTAAGTCCTTTTGGACGAACCGCGTTGGTTTGCTGTGTTCGTACCCATGAAGTGATGTTATATGTGGATTTTAAAATGGAGCAAATGATTTGAGAAGTGTTTTTATGAATCCTGTGGACGTGCTGGAGTGTCCTTTCCAATGTATGTCGAGTCGTAGAAGCTGTTGACCTTTTTTTCGGAGCGCCTAGGGATTCTTGGCTGTATCGGTGAGCTGGTCATTGTTTGGTCTACTATTTCTATGTATTGTTACGTATTACAAAGCTTCAAAATAAAGTCATAAAAAGTATGTATGTGACTCGAGTATTAGCCTAGGGTGGGAAATGTATTGGTCGCGGCCTCCCCAGTATATAGCCATTAAGTACATGTCCCCAGTATATAGCCAGCGTCTGCCCCCTAGTATATAGCCATTAGCCCCCCTGCCCCATGATATAACCAGCAGCCCATGTTCTCCAGTATATAGCCCCCTGCCACTAAGTATATAGCCAGTGCCTGCCCCCCAGTACATAGCCAGTGTCTCCACCCCCAGTACATAGCCAGTGTCTCCACCCCCAGTACATAGCCAGTGCCTCCACCCCCAGTACATAGCCGAGCCAGAGCCCCAGAGGGAGAGAGAACCGAGCCAGAGCCCCAGAGGGAGAGAGAACCGAGCCAGAG
>WNYA01002384.1:7736-42690 GCA_019512145.1 Engystomops pustulosus
GGAATCCTTTTGAATAGATATGTCGGGCAGGGTCTCTAAAGTATTTTATTGCCCAGATAGGATTTGAACTCGCAAACTCCACACGTTACCTGCCATAGTGATACAGAGCATCTATCCACTACAGCAGCGGTCTTCGCACCCAAGACTGAGCCAAAAACTTAAACTTGGAAACAAAGAAAATCCATACCTGCCTCTAGCGCTCCTTTTCACGCCACGGCTCCAGCTTCTTCTATCCTAGTCTATGCACTCTGCCCGCACACTCGCTATGATGTAATCAGGTGGGGACGCGGCCGTATGTGGGTGCACACAGGCAGAGATCATAGATGTTCCTCTGGCTGTACTGCTGGGTATCTGAAGATAGAAGCCGGAGCGGCGGGGTGAAGAGGAGCACCGGAGGTAAGTGTGTACTTATTTTTATGGGGCCTCCACTGTGGACATTTCATTAGTGGCGGTTGCACTGCTGGGGGCATTTTATGGGAGGGCTCTGCTGGGGGCCTTTCATTAATGGGGGGAGCACTGCAGGGGCAACATTGCATAGGGGGAGCACTGAGGACAGGCAGTAGGGGGAGGCACTGCAGGCACCATTGAGTATGGGGAGCCACTGCAGGGCACATTGCAGTAGGGGGAGACTGCAGGGCACATGCAGTAGGGGGACACTGCAGCGGACACTGCAGTGGGGGGCGCCCGCTCAGACACTGCCCATTAAAGTTCGGAAGCTGCATTACCCACCCTAGGATTATACTGAGGCTAACTTTCCCGTTTTTTTGTGGTAGAATTAGGTGACTCGGTTTACACTCAGATCGGCTTATATTGTGTATATGTGTATGTATATTTTGTTCCTCACAAGAAAGCCCAAAGCCAGGGGAATTATAGGTGTCTGGAGTTGCTATGGAAAAAGGGGTATTGTGATGTCACCTTTCTTTAGCCTCCTTCTTCTAAAGACATTATAAGGGGGTCTACAAAAAAACGGGTGCCTGCACCGGGTATATACTCCCTGGTCCTGCAGATGTGAGTAGCTTGTCTGACAGAGACTGTGTGTTGTATAGCCATCATTCTGGGGTCGTATTATCACAAGAATACCACTTTTTGATTGTGCCCCAGCAGAGGGAGTATGAAGATGGTTTGTTCATTCAAATTACTAAAGGTTCTGAATAGTCTCTTCTTTTGTTGATATTTTTCTCTAGCATATGCTAAATAGTTATATACGTTTGTAAATTTTATTATTTTACATTATAATATATAACATTTTTTTTTTTTCAATTCATCCTCCTCGAAAACAGGGATACTTAGTGTAAGAATATTATAGAGATGGAGATAATATATACCGTTATACTCGGGTATAGCCCCAAGTCTTTTCAGCACCAAAAATGCTGTGAAAAAACGTTCCCCCCTCGGCTGGATGTATTCGCTCATATACTTAAGTAAAAGATGTAGTAAAAATATTAAAAAATAATAAACTTATATACTCAGTCCGTGTGGCCCCGATTGTGCGTATGCTGCTCCCCGATGTCCGCGTATGTTCGGTTCAGCTTCCGCGCCAGTCTTCTTACTTCTGTGGCTGACCACCATGTTTTTCACCCTGGGCAGCGTGTCTTAGTATGTGTACAGCAGCGTGCCTACGTCATTACTATGCTTCTCTGACGGCCAGGGGATATCAATTGCGCGCCCCTGCAGACGAAAGGAAGACTGGCGCGGAGGAATCATCGAAGCAACGAGCCGAGGGGAGAAGCGCTGAACATCGGGGCCAACGGAGGGGGGTTATATAAGTTTTTTTTTTTTTTTTTGTTTTTTTTAATGCGGGCTGTATTTACTGGGGCTGTGCGGTATACCGCTGGGGGGATGTGCTGTTATACCTGCTGGGGGCTGTGCTGTTATACCGCTGGGGCTGTGCTGTATACCGCTGGGGCAGGCTGTATACAGCTGGGGGCAGGTGTATACCGGGGGGCAGGATGGGGGCTGCTAGAACGCCGGGGTGGGGGGCAGGTTGGCTATATACTGGGGCGTGGTCGTGAACAAATTGTCTTCCCACCGCTCGGTTATACTTGGGCAATAGGTTTAACCAGGCGTTTTGTCGGTAAAATTAGGGGACTCAGCTATACTTGGGTCGTCTTATACTCAAGTATTATACTTTTGTCTTTTCTGGCAGATGTATCTGGGAGATTTGCCTTTTTAATACATGTGAAATGGGATCTTCCTGAATTTGAAAAAAAAGTGCAAAACTGCTCAAACATCTCCTATACAAGACAAAGAAGGTAGGATGTCTGACTTTACAAAAGTAGAAACTTTAACCTCTGGGATTAGTGTGATAAATAAGGTATAAAAGCGAGAAAAACTTGGAAAAGACAACCTCCCTTCAAGTTTGCTAGGAGCAAATAGATTGCAATTCACCGAAGAGTGCATATGTGCCCCAAAAAGAACGCCGAGAAAGAGTTATAAAACCAAGGCCAAGAGCAGTACGTGTGCCCCTGTGTTTACATGGATACCGATGGTTTGTCATGCAGTAAACGTGCAGTTGATGTACAGTGGGACGGTTTGTAAAAGGCTTTCCCATCTGTATAAGCACACTGAAAATTTCTTTTTAATCAGTGCAATAAACCTGGAGCCTTTCGTAGCAGTAACTCATCATAGTTGGCATTTTTCTATTAAAGAAAATGGTGTTGAAGTTGTGTAAATGTCTATTAGTGTGAAATGGTGATAAGCCTTTGCACAGCGGTAGATCCTGAAACAGCGACGCTTATCTTCAGTAACGCCACAAAAAATCATTCAAGTCGCAAAATAGCAGGCCTGGAGTCACATCCACTTGACTCCTCAATTTCTTGAATGTTTTATCGCTACTACAGCTCCAACAAAGTGGTCTCCGACTCCAAGTATGTCTTCCCGTCATTCTACAGTGCTTGAGATAAAAGCGGGCATTCATTCCCCAGTGACTTTATGTCCTCTAATTCTATAAAAAAAAGCAGATAAGCCTCACTCATGAGGCATGGACGTAAAGTGCTAGCACATTAATCTCAATTTAAAGGGTAATCAGTGGGTGCACAAGCCGGGCCGGCAGGCTTGGCACAGCGGCCTGGGACAAACCATGAGTTGTGTTCCCACACGACCTGACAATCATGTCCAATGAGGCGACATCAAAGCAGGATGTAACATAACTGATAGACGAAGAGTTCATTGGGTGGCAGAAAGGCCAGGGGTTTATTGGTGAGTGCACTGCTCCCGCGTTTCTTTCTGGCAAAACCAGCTCTGGGTCTGACTCTGACACTGGTTGTATGCGTCGAGTGGGGGTCAGGACCCAGAGCAGAAACAACCGCAGGAGAGGACCCAGGAGAGTGGTCAGTACTTATCATCTGTATTTCACCGCTTCCGGGTCTCCTCCTAATCCTGATGCCATTGCATACAACCAGCATGGGCATGAGCAGAGCGGTGCATGCAGGACAGAAGTAGAGGCAGTGTGGTGCAGGGAGGAGGAGAAGAGCCAGGAAAGGAGAGGATTTATTTTTTGTCTGCTATGGGGTCCCCAATATAGAATAATTTTTTTTAATGTTTTTGCACTCCCTTCAATAAAATGTAATCAATAGTCTCCCAAAAATAGTGGACTATACTCTTGAGGGTGTAGTTTACAAATGGGGTATTTTTAGGGGTTTGTTGTTCTGGTATAGTTATAGGGACTCAGGAAAATGCCTCGAACACCTTGAAAATTGTTTCCTGCAAAAATTTTTATCTCCAAAAGAGTGATGGTTGTCCTCCATTCTGCGCTCTGTTAGTTGCCTGCATTGTAAAGTATTAGGGCTAAATAAACATTTTCTTGTGAAATTTAAAAAATCTGTATCGAACCTCCATTTTATTTCATGTTTGATTGGACTGAAGTGGTAACTGTTTTTGGGTCTTTGTGGGGGGGCTTCTCATAAAATATTGACTTTTAACCCCCCTATAAATATGAGAGATGACCGCAAGGTCTTCTCTTTCTGTCTTCAGCCGCCTCTAGTCGTCTTCACGGTCCTGCTGCAATGCACACACCATGAAGTCAGCCGCTTGCCGACATCCAGTATGTGCGCGCATGCCACATACGCCCTCATGGTTAATGCAATGCACACCACCAAGATTGAACTGAGCAGAGTCGAAGAGGGTCATATTACTGAGGGGGGAGCAGTCACTGCAATACTGGGGGGGGGGGCGCCCTTGCCAAATACTGGGGGGGACAGGCACCTGCCCCAATACTGGGGGGGGGGGAGCACTGCCAAATACTGGGGGGGGGGCAGGCACTTGCCAAATACTGGGGGGGGGCAGGCCAGTTACAAATACTGGGGAGGGGGCAGGCCAGTTGACGAAATACTGGGTGGGCAGGCAGGTTACAAATACTGGGGGGGGGCAGGGCAGTTGGACCAATACTGGGGGGGACAGTCAGTGGAAAAAACTGGGGGGGGGCAGGCTCTATACTAGAGGCCGGGCCGTGCTGCGCCAAATATAGTGGGCGGGCACATGTTGCTGCGGCGCACTAAATACTGGAGGGAGGCAATGGAATGTGAACACCATGACATTTCCAACGCCGGGCCTTGGCGCATGTGATCCTTGAGTCATATACCAGGGCGATTCCGTATAATACTGGAAATTATTGAAAAAAAACCATTCAAACCGAAATAGAGTATGACCACTAAGGGGGGTCTTGTGAATAAAAAACATGTCATGAAAAAAACTGTACTGATAATCAACTTGCGTAAGTTAAAGCATTTTAAAGTAATAACCAAATATAGTTGCACAAGGCAGATTTGAAAAAATGGCTGGGTCCTTAAGGGGTGTTAAGAAAAATCTCCACCTTTATTTTTATCATGGTGAACAAACATATATTGAGAAATGCTGTAGCTAGAGCACCAAGTGTTTTCTGCTCCAAAAAACAGAGGATAAAAACATTGGGAAAAGCTGGTGTGTCCACTTAAACCTTACATTACACATGGGCTTCCTGAACTATCCAGGACAGGATGACCGGGTTTGGATGAACTTGTATAAATATTCCAAATTAGGGTGCCGGAGTAAGTGTCCCTTGTTTATCAGATACTTTCGATGGTAGGATTTCTTGGATCAACTCTGGTCAAACATAACAGCTGATCGTCACTAGTTAAATACATGACACTTACAAGCAGGGTGATCCTATATAAGAAGTTAGTCCAGCAGCAGTGAGCCAGCTCACTGTTGTCAGAGAATAATAAAAAGAGGGGTCTCAGCCGGACATATAGAGTTCGCATCACATGCGATGGGTATATGCAGAGAGAGGTAGGCAATGTAATGTGGCGAGGATGGACCCTCCGAGAGTAATAAGTGAAATGTTAGTAAGTCATTCAATATAATTACTAAAAGGAAACATACCATGAGGTTCGCAATTCAGAGTAGATTGTGATGGTAGATCTCACTGCCTGCTTCTGCCCTAGTCTGTATAGAGTTTAATAATCTTGGAACCTAAGGACTAATTAGTGCACTTTATTTGTACTAGGTAAATTAACGGGCAGGGCTACTGGGGAGTGTACTAGGCTGGCTGAGTACACGCTCCGGCACTCTGCATGTTAATTACATGTAATAAAAATAAAACTTTTAAAAGTTAGGTTAGGTTCGGTATTATTAAATACACATAGGGAAGAGGCAGCCCGGGGAATTTACCATCGGTCTATTTTGATTGCGTTTTCTCATGGTAGGTTTCGGCCGTAAAGGGTTGTTGGAGACCTTAAAAAATTATGGGGCCGGGGTGCTTTAAAAAAATAAACCTTTGCATACCTCGGTAGTCCCTTCCGGGCATCCTGCGCTGCAATCTCTTCAGTGACTTGCACATGTTTGTGGGGAGCACGGAAGATCCACTAAGTTTGCCTTCCCTATCCCTGGTTCATGATCGAGAGTATAGGGATGGCTGGGCATGAGTGGCCGGAACCACTAGGACTCGGCCAAACCTTGGATCTCCCGACGTGCCCTGTAGACGAACAACACGCTTGTTACTGCGGACTGCCGAGGGTGGGTAAGGTAAATAAATGTTTGGGATTTTTTGACATGCAGCCCCATCGTCGGTGTGTGCACACAGTCATTTTTTAAGGTCTCAGACACCCGTTTAAGTTGTTCTTGGCTTCTGGGCTACACTATTATGAAATTTACAACAGGAAGGTATTTAGGTTATGAATGTATTCCTTATTGATCTTTATTAAGTAACAACCTCTGGGAAAAGCCACATAGTTTGACCTAGACATTCCTAGAGATTTAATTTCTGATTCTTTCAGTCCTCAGAATTTATGCTTTCTAGTAAAAATGAAGAATGCTCTTGTCTTCTGCACATTTCCAGTTTATGAGATATTATGCTGCATCCTTGATTTGTGATATTTTCAGATGTATGTACATATCTTCTGGCATCAAGGACAGATAAAACAGAATTCTCTTTGGAATTGGAAGTCTCATTATGTTCAGCATGGGGTGAAAATCTACTAACAATGCTTGTGCATTTCTATGAGACTTATACCAAGCGCCTCTAGGTTTTTGTACATTAACTTCAGCATAAGGATTTTTGTGTATATTATTATGTTTGTTTTTTCAGCTGAAAAACTCTTTTACTACATATATAGGTAATATTTGTACACTTACAGTTGGAGGAATCTTACTAGGCAACAGAGACCACATTGCTTTGATTAGTATATCAGTGAAATTTGCCACATCCCAAATGAATCTGTCAGTGTATGATGATAACACTATACTTCTAACATGATATTAAGCCTCTATGGCAGTGGTGGCGAACTATGGCACTGGTGCAGAGGCGGCACTCTGAGACTTTCTGTGGGCACCAGCCATCACCCAGAAGGACGTCACAGACGGACTCAAAGAACTGCTTCAGAATGTTCCTACAATGAAGATGAATTTGCCCATCTCCTTTCAACTAGTTGGTGTCCTTGGGAGGCTTAAAGGATTGAAAGTTGGTCAATGACAAAGAGAAATAAATTACTGCTTAATTGCCTGCACTGGCACTTTGCAATAATAAGTGGCCTTTTGGTTGAAGTTTGGGCATCAGGCTCTAATCTTAAAGGTACCTCACCGCTCTATGGTGATGCAAGTGTGATCTTTTTTGAAACAAATAAAATCGACCAAATGTGTCAATACATATTATGTATCCATAAATGAGTGCCACAAAGAAATCAGGCCGCAACCATAAGCTCCCCACACAGTATGATGAAAGAAAATGAAATAAGTTGTATGCTTTTTGAAAGGTGATGATGAAAAAAACAACAAAAAATGTGCGTGGACTGCTTGGACAATGTTAGGCAGTAAAGCAGGTCTGGTTAATCAGTGTGTATTAATAAATTATAAACCATCATAATCAACACAAAACAACATGGCCAATGGAAGTTATCTCCATGGAGCCTCTAGAGTGGAAATTTCATTCTGCACATGCATGTTTAGCTGCAAAAAAGTTGTGAAAGGTACAGTTGTTGTTAATTTCTTGCATTGAACAAGGTCACCAGCACTCCGAATTAACGGGAACATTTCAGAGGTTTTTGGGGTACAAAACCAGCCGTATATAGGCTACACCCCAACACGGACATATCCCCCTGGCAGGCATACGTTCGCCACAATGGATCGGAGGAGTGGTGACCTCCCCTCTCCATAGCAATGTACCGGCGCCGTAAACACGGGGAAAGATAGGAACATGTCCTATCTTTTTCCCCGTGTAGGAGGGTGCACCGTATCCCTTCGTGAGCCCCATTGCCGGACTATAGGAAGTACTACGTCCCCTTACAGTCGGGTGACTATGGCCAATGCCGAGTCTTCCAGAATATCGAAGGTCATCTTTGCAGTCACTCCAGTGTCCCGAATATCAGTTTGTTACAGCTTTGCCCTTTAAAGGGTTTGCCCATGAAAGAAAGTTTTCAAATTGAATCCACTGGAGGTTTACACATAAAAGAAATTTTTTTAACCTCTTAGTTTACAATTTTCCTCAATTTATTTATGTTTTAGTTTCCTACGCTCAGTGAGGGTCCGGTAAATTCTCCAGAATGTGGGGAGGGGACTCTCGAAGATAAGATGGTTTCTATTCTATGAGATGCTGATGTGCTAATAATATGCTTATGATATCTGGTACAGGGTTTTATGACAACTTTTATTTTGTTTTTTAGGGTTCTGAAGTTCTACTAGTATTTGACGCGTTTAGAAAGAGAAACGCTGAGACAAAGGGTGATGAGACCATGAGAGGGGTTTACATACAATGCTAAACTCCGCGCTGCTTACATCTCGTATAACACACACACAGTGCTTTCGTCCCTGGATTACGACCTTATTCATATTCATGTAAATGTAGGGTAAAGTCTCTGCAACCTGCTTGCCGGGCGGCCACGTGTCTGTGTGTGGTTCATCTTTTAATGGAGGGGGAGGGGCTCCGCATGCCGAGTTCCTGCAGTGTATCGACCAAGCGCCGAATGGCCCTGCCTGACCATTGTCCCCGCTTATGGTCGCTCCCCCGGGTCCAACATTGTGTCCCCAAGCCCTGCTCGCGCCCGGTTGGGACTTATCATCTGTCCCTGCTGTTCGTGACCAGTGCATGTGTTATTACTTTTGTTCGTCTGAGTATCTTTCCAACTCTTGTCCTTTCGAGGGAATTCCCTTTTTTAATTTTAAAGAAAAATTAACCTTTTGTACAGCATTAAAGTATTTCTCTATCTAAAGATGAGGAATAATAGCATTGATAAATGAGGGTCTGACTGCTGAGGACTTCCCAGTGATCACCAAAAACAGGCTTGTATCAGAGTCTTATTTTAAGGGGTTTTCCAGGTTTAATGGCAGGGATGCCAATAAAGACAACCTACTTCCACTGTTGGGCCAAGAATACTTGGGACCCATCTTTAGACTGTCACTTGTGACATAGAGGAAAGTGAAGCTTATAGTGCAAGAGGTTGCTTGGCAGGCAGGTTTGGCCTCTGGTAACTTCAGCAGTTGCGGTGCCAAAGACAAGACGTACCAGAGCAGTGCAGAACTGGGAAACCTGGAGAAAGATAAACACTTCCTTGTTGACACCCCTTTGCTAGTTCCTAAGTCGTTTTTCTGGAAAACCCCTTTAAATTCAGAAAGTGGCAGGAGGTGTGCAGTTACCCTAAAGTAAAATTTATGGTAAGATCTATTTCGATGGTAACTATTCTTCTCTTTAAGCAAGTCTTGGGAACCCAAAAATCATCCAGTTTTGAGCCTTTGCATAATATTCCAACACCTTCCCCATAGCGCAATAAGAGTACCCTTAAGTCTTACTGCCCGCTGGGGAGTATAAAGAGGGCTCACGGGCGAGCCCTCTTCATACCAACGGGCATTTGCCTTCATAATGAAGGCAAATGCCCGTCGCTAACACCCGCGACGGTGCTGCACGATCGCGGGTGTTAACTTTGATCGCCGCCGGCAGCGGCCGGCGGCATTAAAGAGCGGCGGGCGGGGCGCGCCATCTGGCTCCGATCGTCACTCCCCGTGACGTCACGGGGAGCGGCGATCCGTTTTGCCCATGACAGCTCGGATACACAATGTCCGCGGCATCATGTTTTAGCGCCATCTATTACAATGTGCGATCCTGCACATTGTAATAGATGGTATGCAAAATCCCCATTACTTGCCATCTGTCTAGTATGGCATATATGGTAGGATCAAGCAGACAACCTAGGGTAAAGTACCTAGGGAGTCTGAAAAATAGTGAAAAAAATAAATAAAAAAAGTTAAAAAAAAAAAATATATTAAAAAAACAATAAAAATTCAATCACCCCCCCTTTCCCTAGAAACTGATATAAATATAAATAAAACCGTAAAAATCATTAAACACAGTAGGTATCGCCGTGTCCGTCCGAAAAAAGTCGATATCTATCAAAAAATAATAACCGTTTCACTGCGGTTTAACCCCCCGTAGCGGAAAATAGCGCCCGAAAACGTCGCAAATGGCAGTTTTTTGCCATTTGAAAAATAGAAAAAATTCTATAAAAAGTGATCAAAAGTCGCACAGTCCTAAAACAAATAGAAGCATTGAAAACGTCACAGAATAAGTCGCCAAAAATGACACCACTCACCGCTCCCATACAACGAAGTCTGAAAAGTATTAGCGCAAGAACATGGCCCAAATGAAGATAGAATTTTTTTTGCTGGACAGGAGTTTTAATTTTGTAAATGTATGAATGAACAACATGATAAAAAACCTATACAAATTGGTATACCGTGATCGGATTGACATAATGAATGAAATAGACCTTGTCATTTGGGCGCACAGTGTAAGCTGTAAAAACAGAAGCCCAACAACGAAATGGCGACCGCAAATGTGTTTTTCAATCATTTTCAATGACATTAGAATTTTTTCCCGCTTCCCAGTACACGGCATGGAATATTTAATACCACACTACGAAGTGCACATTGTACGAGAAAATAAGCCCCATCACATAGCTCTGTACACGGAAAAAATAAAAAACGTTATCGATTTTGAAGGGTGGGGAGTTGAAAAATAAAACGCAAAAAAAACGAAAAAGGGCCTGGTCCTTAAGGGGTTTTTAGAACAGCCACACTGTTATTCCCCTTGTGAAGAGTGTGCAACTGTGCACTGGCTGATCAATCTAAAAAATAAGGATCAATTCACATTGTTTCATGTTCACATTGAAGGAACAACAGATGTTACATTTGTTTTGCAAAAATATTGTGAAATTCCAGTATTGTAATCCCAGCAAAAGCTGATACCTAGTAAACATTATTAGACTGGTGTCCTGCTTGATATAAATTTATTTTCCTTGATCCTATGAAGCATTTTAACAATTGAATTAAGGTAGTCTCAGTTTTCTTGCTCCAGTCTTCTTCTACGGGTATCAGATGAGGCCAATATGTTTTACTATCTTATCAGAGAAGGCTGTGATCCAGTCAAACCGTCTGTGGCTGATTGTGACTTGCACAAGCTAACAATGGTATTACTGTAGTGGGGTACAAATTATTTCAGAAAATGTTGGTAGTTATTCCGTTTATTTGTCTTTTCACTGTTTTCAATATATATATACAATACAAATATAAGGAGGAAACGTGTCAAAAATTCTTTCATAACTCACACGGTCACATTAATTAAAAGGAAATCTACCGATCATATCAAGCATAATAAACCAGGGACCATTACTCTTGGATCAAGGCACTGTGGAATGTGGTGATCTTCTTCTTATATTAGTTATCCAGGGCTGCGTCTTTCTATACTACAGTTAAAATTATGCTAAGGAGCCAGAGGGGCTTGGGAGCTGCTCCTCTTGGATTCACTGGCTGTTATTTTCAGAAAAAGTGTGTTGTGGATGCTATTTTTGTCCTTTTCATTCTTCTGTTGGACACAACACATCCGGTGTGTTTTGAATATATTAAAATTTGAAAATAGAATATATTCATGAGTAGAGAAGTTAAAGAACTTAAGTGTCTAGGATAATTTGCATTTGCATTAAACACTTTTCCTTTTGGCTACCATCATTCATGCCTATATGAATGAAATCCATTAAAGAGAAAATTGGATCCCGGCCCTTCTGATACTTTTACAATATGAATTTTTCACTTCCTTAGTGCCTTTTGGGACGGCATTTTTGGGTTTCAGGTGGTTGTTGTATCTCGTTGAAAACAATTGACAAAATGCCACAAAAACTTAAATGAATTATGTATTCAGAATCCATTACAAAAAGTAATATTAGTAATATTATATATATGAAATCTGTAGATGTATTGTGCACATTTGTGGAGGTTAAATGGACGATTGGCAGGAGTTTTGTCTGCATCAGTATAGTTAAATATTCTGTCTCATATAAAGTCATTTTTCATAGCTACTTTACTTTTCATTGTTTATTAAAATAGGATTTGAGTTTAGTAGATTTTCATAGGCAGCTTATGTACAGCCTTCATATTTCTAAGCTATGGTGTAGCTTCCCAACTACCCACAAACTTCTGTGGAATTAATCTTGATCTGAACATCGGAAACTGCAGTGTTGCTAGGAAAAGACATGTGAAGTTAGGGCTTATTGAAAACGTGTGTACTTGCACTTTTACCCAACTAAATAGAAGACTCTAGTAGAGCTTGAAATTTCCTTTCTAGAATGCGCTCTCTATGTGAAAACTCACCCTATACAATAATAATATATAATAATAATAGTATACATAGGCTCTTTTGTTCGAACAAAGCTAAAAATGAATGCCTGGGATTAGTTCACCTAAGGGGTTTTCCACGTTCATCAATTATTGAATATTTTGTGTGAAAAAGTTATCTAATGTTCCAATACACTGTATCAATTTCTAATGGTTTTCTAAATCCCTGCTTTTGTCCTGCTATAATAAAAAGCTTCTGATGTTTACTTCCATTGGATAGAAATCGTCCATGATCATGTGATGTCACACAGGTGCCCGAGCCATTATTATCACAGTAAGTAGCCACAGCTGTGTGATATATTGAGCCATGCACTGTGTGGCAGCACATGACCATGACAGAGTTTCGATCCACTGAAAGTAACCGTAGAAGATTCTAGAGCAGAACAGCAGCAGAGAAACCCTATATACTCGAGTCTATGAAAAATACCCCTCTGTACTACCTTTCTGAAACCCATTTAAATCCTATTCTGTCGTCAGCTCGTATTAAGGTCCCCGCATGGTCCTGGCGCACATACCCTTGACATCAGCGTGTGTGCCGATTGTGGCGCACACGCTATCATGTGATCAAGCGGCTGACATCAGCAAAACATGACATGCGCGGAGCCGGAGTGAGACAGAAGGCAGTACCCGCAGGGGGGGGGGGATGTCGAAAAGGTGATGATCGTACTGCGTTTTGGGTGTTTTTTAGGCTGGACAGGGGGTGCGGCTATATACTAAGGGTGCAGGCACTGACTATAATACTAAGGTCAGGCACTGGCTTGATACTGGGGGGGCAGGCAATGGCTATTATACAAGTTGGCTCTGCTATCTACTGGGGAGAGGACTGGACCCAATGCATTTCCCACACTCGGCTTGTAGTTGAATCAGTAGGTGTTAAGATAAGAATTTGAGCTAGATTTACAATAAAAAGGAGGAATGCTATAAAGCATATTCATACCCTACGGTGATCCTAGTTTAGTAGGATTAAAAGGGTCAGTGACAGGGGTAGGGTAGGGGCTTCCCTGTCGGGAGCATACACAGAACTAAAATTGGTACAATATATTGTAGCATTCATCTATATGGTGCATTCATAGCATAGGTCTCAGTCAAACCAATGCTTTTCGTTGGAGTAGGATTTAGTCTGTTTTATACATATTCAATTTACCCATACGTGAATGGTGATCCCCTTTTGGAGTGTTTGAAGAGTTTATTTTTTTCCAATACAGTAAACCCACCAAAACAAAAAAAGGTTAATAACTTTGTGTCTTGTGCACCCCACAGCCAATATAGGTCGTATATGGCAAGCAAATAATCTGGTATTGACTTTAGATGTGTTTTCTGATACAGAAATGCCAGATAGGCTCCAGTGTACCTTATGATGTTTCTTTATGATTACAGAGTTGCAGTTTTCATTTTATTCTTGGTGTACCAGTGTTTATTGGAAAACATAACGCACACTGTAGCTGGAGAACTCTCACGTTTTAATAAGCCGCCTTCGGCATGCTGGAACATATAATTGCCTGTATTGATTCTTTGTCAAGCCAGATGTAAAAGGAGCAGCCTTCGACTTCACATACAATTGCTGATGCTATTGTAATTATGACCTTTACATTGCTTTAATTTACCAACAATGTTTGTTAGTCCCTTACATATTGATATTTATGTGGTTTCGAGGCTACGTTTTGGTTCCTATTGTAATTCAGGTGCAATTCCCATAGGATCTCGACACATGGACCCGTTTTTTTTTTTTTTATCCGTTGCAGTTTACTGGGAATACAAACTTCTATGGACGTTCCCCGTGCAGAAGAAGGTCCACACGCGACGGCCGATCCCCCCCTAGGCACACAACGGAAAAGCGCCCAGGCGCGGTCTTCAAACAGCGCGACGAACAGGAACATCAAATAGCCAGCAAAACTTTTCGCTGTTTCCAAACAACTTGAGAACAGAAAGAGTATACAGCAAGCCTGCCCCCTGTAGTATACAGCCAGGGCTGCCCCAAGTAGTAGTATACAGCCTGCCCCTAATAGTAGTATACAGCTGCCCCAATAGTAGTAACAGCCGACCCCAATAGTAGTATACAGCCTGGCCCCCAGTATGCCAAGGGAATAAAAAAAGCAAACTACATATCACACTCCGACGATCTTACTTGATGTCGGCACGCGCGGTCCTGGCGTGGATCCGGTATGGCGGCGGCTTCCGACATCGGTGGCAAGACTCCTCTCTTCTTTCTTCACTGGCGGCTCCCGGTCTCTTTGCTTATAGGCGCACACTATGCATGCGGCAGTGTTGCCGCGATGACGTCATCAGCGGCGACAGCGCCGCTCTTAGTGTGCGCCCCGCTAAGCCGGCTAACGAAGTAAGCAAAGGGACCGGGAGCCGCCAGTGAAGAAAGAAGAGGGAGCGGAGCCGCTGCCGAGAAGCGGAGCTGCCGCCGAATCCGGAACACGGAGGGTGGTGAGTATTATTTTTTTTTTTTTTTTTTTTTGACTCGTTTTTTTTTTTTTTTTAGTTGATCGTGTATAAGCCGAGGTTGAGGTTTTCAGCACATTTTTGTGCTGAAACTCTGGCTTTATACACGAGTATATACGGTAATGTATTATATTTTGCTAGATCAGGCATTTTGGGACGTGCAATACCGAACAGGTTTAGGATTTTAATTTTTAGTTTTAAAAAAAAAATTTAACTTTTTTTAAATATTTTTTATCGCTTTTTTTTTTTTTTTTTTTATCTTTCAGACCCCTCTAGATGTACAACCCAAGGTGCCTGATTGATCTTACTCTTGGCAATGAGTGCCGAACCTTGTTAGAGACCGAGTGCCCAAACTACAACCAAACCCCCACTTATTTAACTGCAAAGTGCCAACATGGCAATTCAAGCCGGAACATGTTGCTAACGTTTTGGCACGGCTTTTAATTGATTGCATCCTGAGGGACACAATACAGTTGAAAGAAGAGAAGGAAATTCAGATTATCATTGCCGCTTCCCTCGGGTCCCCTGATAGGAAGAAATTGTGGCCCGAGCAGGCGTTTAATAATAACACGCCGTCTGCACTCCTTAGGCTGTCGGCCCTAAATAAGTCCCAGACAGTAAGGAGTGTAGCTTTAAAAAGCACTGATCACAGCACCTCCTAGGTGGCCAGGGACTGCAGGAGGAGGTTTGAGTCCGTTTAGAATCTGTGCTGGGGGGATGGCCTGGGTGCCCACAAATCGCACATTGTAATAGGCTAAAATCAGACAACCTCTCGCCGATGATGACACAGGGAATGACGACATTAGCCGATATAGAGGTGACCATGCGAATCCAACTTTTTAATGCCACTGGCAGCTTTGCCGGCAGTGACCGAAGGGCTTACACCAGTGGGTGTTTGCTGCAATATGCATCAAACACCCAGCTTGTATGGAGAGGACTCAACCCGTGAGCCCTTTCCATACACCTGCAGTCAATGTGTGATGTACTAATATGTCACGCGTCTGTAAGAGGTTAAAGATATGAATCACATCCTTCAAGTCACAGGAGATACAGGCATTTAGGAACATAGCTGGGAATGTGAACTCCAGATAAAAATCTCATCTCCAGTTCTGTAACCAGAAATGTAAAGCATATTGTAAGACTAGATTCTTATCTTTAGCATGATTCTAGGTACCGTATATATACTCGAGTATAAGCCGACCGAGTAGTATAAGCCGAGACCCCTCATTTTACCAACAAAAAAAAACGGGAAAAAACTACTGACTAGAGAATAAGCCGGAGGGGGTGGAAATGCTATGCGTCACCCCCCCCCAATAAGCTATACGCCGCCAGCCCCCATAATATACAAGACCTGTTAGCCCCAGTAGTAATCCACCGCGCAGCCCCCAGTAGTATACAGCCTGCCAGCCCCCAGTAGGTTACCGGCCTGCCAGCACCCGTAGTATACAGCCTGCCAGACCCCAGTTGTATACAGCATCAGCCCCCAGTAGTATAAGCTTGTGCCAGCCCCCCGCAGAGTATACAGCTGCCAGCCCCAGTAGAGTAGATACGAGAGGGGCCGCCAGCCCACACACAGTAGGATTTACCCTGCCAGCCCCCGTAGTAGTATACAAGCCATGGCCAGCCACCCAGTAGATACGCTCCCATGGACAACCCAGAAGTACACAGCCTGCCAGAACCCAGTAGTACACAGCCGACAGCCCCCAGTAGTATACAGCCCTGCCAGCCCCCAGGTAGGAGTACGGCCTGTCAGCCCCAGTAGGGTATACAGTGCCAAGCCCCCAGTAGTATACAGCCTGCCAGCCCCAGTAGTATTACAGCCTGTCTGCCCCCAGTTAGTTATACAGCCTGCAAGCCAGCATGTAGTATTTAGCCCGTAACCCTAGTAGTGGAAACGAAGAAGAAGATGAACAGAGGACGCCCCTAGTAGTATACAGCACGCCCCCTGCGTAGTATACAGCAGACCGCTGTCAGTAGTCTACAAGAGCCCCTAGTTAGTATACAGCAGCCCCTAGTAGTAGCCAGCAGCCCCTAGTAGTATACAGGCAGACCCCAGTGTATACCGCAAGCCCCTAGTAGTATAGTTTTTTAACTGGGTAAATTTTTGTGTTGGATATGATAGAATGTGACAGAAGGCACGAGGAAGAGAGGGGGAGACGTTTTTCAGCACATTTTTGTGCTGAAAAAACTCGGCTTATTCACTAGTAAACGGTACTTTTAGAACTGAAGATCGGTGCATCTGAGATAACATTCCCCCTTCAGCAATTTAATTTCTGTAAACAGGCCAAGATTTAAAGTCATCGAGGGAATTCTAGAAGCAGATATTTAATGACCTACTTTAGAATCCTGATAGGTTAGACGAATAATTGCTGATGATGTGCGCCTTTTAAGGGAAATTAAACTTAGCCTATAGGACACAGTAGAATACCTTCATCAATAAAATGTCAGGGTAGTAGAATTATAGTATTGATGTTTCTTAGGTTTTCCTGGAATGAATACAGTAGTTTGCTCTTATGATGGAGCATTCAAGATGGGCACTGGATGGTAAACAAGGCTTATGTGTCTAGAGTGCTGCTGAAATGAATCTGAATTTTCTCAAAGCGTGTCAGGAAAGGAAGACTGTTCTGTCAACATCCAATTGACCCTCATTAAAGAATGTCATTGTGGACATTTACATTACATTCTAATGTATCGTATTTTCGACTTTACATTGCCATTTTACGTACACACTATATTTTTATCTCTGCATGATTGTTGAGCATTTCAAGACACAACTTTAAAGCAATATGAGGTCGAGCAGAAATTAACGAGTGTTATCTGAAAATAAATATGCTTGTTATGTTGAATTATAGTAGAAATTCTCTTTAGTAAAATCAGAAAAATACAGCAGATTAACCGTGAAAAAATTTAGTCAATGGAGTCATTTATCATATGCTCTTGATGTATCCTATAGGCAGTAGGATTTTCAACCAGTGTTCCGCGGCCAACACTAGTTGGTGTGGCCGCGAGGGGAAATGTCCGCCCAAACTAGAGATATGGTGCCCCCAGAAAGGTCGCCATCTACCGCTCACCAATGGGTTATGATGAGGCCACTATTACTACTGATGCAGAATCAGTGCCATGCATAAAGTACGCTGGCAATTTATACCCTGTAACGTCTGGCATTAAGGCCAGAACGGAGCGTGCGATCGTTGGCGGAAAGTATCAAGTATCATGTGTGATCGAACGCGCGCGGGCACTCTCAGCACATGATGCAGTGTCACCAGACCTGATTATTTTTGTATCAAAGCTCATTCACGCTGGTTAGCTATAGTATTAAAGCAGCATAGTAAGCGGACTTCTGGAGCACTGCAGGGCACATTGCAGTAGGGGGAGCACTGCAGGGCACATTGCAGTAGGGGGAGCACTGCAGGGCACACTGCAGTAGGGGGAGCACTGCAGGGCACACTGCAGTGGGGGGAGCGCCGCTGCAGACACTGCATTAAAGATTAGAAGCTGCATTACCCACCCTAGGCTTATACTTGAGGCTAACTTTTCCCAGTTTTTTTGTGGTAGAATTAGGTGACTCGGTTTACACTCAGATCGGCTTATACTTTTGTATATGTGGTATGTATATTTTTTTCCTCACAAAGAAAAGCCCAAAGACAAGGGGACATTATAGGTGTCTGGGAGTTGCTATGGAAAAAGGGGTATTGTGATGTCACCTTTTCTTTAGCCTCCTTCTTATAAAGACATTATAAGGGGTCTACAAAAAAGGGGTGCCTGCACCGGTTATTATATTCCTGGTCCTGCAGTGTGGTCAGCTTGTGACAGAGGACTGTGTGGTGTAGTCCTCATTCTGTGGGTCTGTATTATCACAAGAATACCACTTTTTGATTGTGCCCAGCAGAGGGAGTCTGAAGATTGTTTTTCATCAAATTACTAAAGGTCTGAATAGTCTCTTATTTTGTTTGATATTTTTCTCTAGATATGCTATAATATTTAATACGTTTTGTAAATTTATATTTTACATTTATAACTAATAACATTTTTTTTTTTTCAATTCATCCTCCTCGAAAACAGGATACTTAGTGTAAGAATATTATAGAGATGGAGATAATATATACCGTTATACTCGGGTATAGCCCCAAGTCTTTTCAGCACCAAAAATGCTGTGAAAAAACGTTCCCCCCTCGGCTGGATGTATTCGCTCATATACTTAAGTAAAAGATGTAGTAAAAATATTAAAAAATAATAAACTTATATACTCAGTCCGTGTGGCCCCGATTGTGCGTATGCTGCTCCCCGATGTCCGCGTATGTTCGGTTCAGCTTCCGCGCCAGTCTTCTTACTTCTGTGGCTGACCACCATGTTTTTCACCCTGGGCAGCGTGTCTTAGTATGTGTACAGCAGCGTGCCTACGTCATTACTATGCTTCTCTGACGGCCAGGGGATATCAATTGCGCGCCCCTGCAGACGAAAGGAAGACTGGCGCGGAGGAATCATCGAAGCAACGAGCCGAGGGGAGAAGCGCTGAACATCGGGGCCAACGGAGGGGGGTTATATAAGTTTTTTTTTTTTTTTTTGTTTTTTTTAATGCGGGCTGTATTTACTGGGGCTGTGCGGTATACCGCTGGGGGGATGTGCTGTTATACCTGCTGGGGGCTGTGCTGTTATACCGCTGGGGCTGTGCTGTATACCGCTGGGGCAGGCTGTATACAGCTGGGGGCAGGTGTATACCGGGGGGCAGGATGGGGGCTGCTAGAACGCCGGGGTGGGGGGCAGGTTGGCTATATACTGGGGCGTGGTCGTGAACAAATTGTCTTCCCACCGCTCGGTTATACTTGGGCAATAGGTTTAACCAGGCGTTTTGTCGGTAAAATTAGGGGACTCAGCTATACTTGGGTCGTCTTATACTCAAGTCTTATACTTTTGTCTTTTTGCTGGCAAGATGTATCTTGGGAGTTTTGCCTTTTTAATACATGTGAAATGGGATCTTCACTGAATTTGAACAAAAGTCGCAAACTGCTCTAAACTATCTCCTATACCAGACAAAAGAAGGTATGGATTTCTGACTTTTTACAAAAGTAGCAACTTTAACATCTGGGATTAGGTGATAACTAAGGTAATAATGCAGAAAACTTGGAAATAGAAAACCTCCCTTCAAAGTTTGCTTAGGAGCAAAAGATTTTCAATTCACCGAAGTGCATATGTGCCCCAAAAAGACGCGAAGAAAGAGTAAAACAAGGCAAGAGCAAGTTACGTGTGCCCCTGTGTTTACATGGATACCGATGTGTCTTGTCATGCAGTAAACGTGCAGTTGATGTACAGTTGTGACTGTCTGTAAAAGGCTTTTCCCATTCCTGTATAAGCCCACACTGCAAATTTCTTCATAATCATGCATAAACCTGGGAGACCCTTTCGTAGCCAGTACTCATCATATGTTGGCATTTTTCTATAAAGAAAATGGTGTTGAAGTTGTGTTCATGTCTTTATTAGTGTGAAATGGTGATAAGCCTTGCCAGCGGTATGATCCTGAAACAGGAGCTTATCTTCAGTAACGCCAAAAAATCATCAAGTCGAAGAAAATAGCAGGCCTGTGGAGTCACATCCAACTCTGACTCCTCAATTTCTTGAATGTTTTTCTCTACTACAGCTCCAACAAAGTGGTCTCCGACTCCAAAGTCCTGTCTTCCTCGTCATTCTATCAGTGCTTGAGATAAATGCGGGCATTCCTTCCCAGTGCTTTATTCCTCTATTCTATAGCAGATAAGCCTCACTCATGAGCATGTACGTAAAGTGTAGCCACATTCATCTCAATTTAAAGGGTAATCAGGGGTGCACAAGCCGTGCCGGCAGGCTGCAAGCAGCCTGACAAACCATGAGTTGTGGTCCGCACCCTGACAATCAGTCCAATGAGCACATCAATAACGGATGTAACATAACTGATAGAAGCGTTCATTGGTGCAGGAGGCCGGGTATTGGTGAGTGCACTGCTCCCGCGTCCTCTTCTGGCACTCCACTCTGTGTCCTGACTCCTGACACTGGTTGTATGCTATGGGGTCCCCTATATAGAATAATTTTTTTTAATTTTTTTGCAATCCCTTCAATAAAATGTAATCAATAGTCATCCCAAAATAGTGTTACTATACTTCTTGAGGGGTTTAGTTTTCAAATGGGGTCACTTTTTAGGGGTTTCTGTTGTTCTGGTATGTTATAGGCTCAGAAAATGCCTCGAAGCACCTTAAATTTGTTTCCTGCAAAATTTATCCTCCAAAAGAGTGATGGTGCTCCTTCCCTTCTGTGCTCTGTTATGTGCCTGCATGTAAATTTTAGGGCTAAATAAACATTTTATTGTGAAAATTTAAAAATTCTGTATAGAACCTCCATTTTATTTCATGTTTGATGCTTAAATGGTAACTGTGGTACTTTGTGGGGGGAGCTTCTAATAAATATGACTTTTAAACCCCCCTATAAATATGAAGAGATCGACCGCAGGTCTTCTCTTCTGTCTTCAGCTCCGGCTCTAGCTCCGTCTTCAGGTCCCTGCTGCAATGCACACACCATGACGTCAGCCGCTTGCCGACATCATAGTATGTGCGCCGCCATTGCCACATACTGCCCTCATGGTTAATGCAATGGCACACCCCAAGATGGAACTGAAGACCGAAGAGGTCATATACTTGAGGGGGGCAGGCAGTCACTGGCCATATACTGGGGGGGGGGGCAGGCACTTGCCAAATACTGGGGGGACAGGCACTTGCCCAATACTGGGGGGGGGGGAGCACTGCCAAATACTGGGGGGGGGGCAGGCACTTGCCAAATACTGGGGGGGGGCAGGCCAGTTACAAATACTGGGGAGGGGGCAGGCCAGTTGACGAAATACTGGGTGGGCAGGCAGGTTACAAATACTGGGGGGGGGCAGGGCAGTTGGACCAATACTGGGGGGGACAGTCAGTGGAAAAAACTGGGGGGGGGCAGGCTCTATACTAGAGGCCGGGCCGTGCTGCGCCAAATATAGTGGGCGGGCACATGTTGCTGCGGCGCACTAAATACTGGAGGGAGGCAATGGAATGTGAACACCATGACATTTCCAACGCCGGGCCTTGGCGCATGTGATCCTTGAGTCATATACCAGGGCGATTCCGTATAATACTGGAAATTATTGAAAAAAAACCATTCAAACCGAAATAGAGTATGACCACTAAGGGGGGTCTTGTGAATAAAAAACATGTCATGAAAAAAACTGTACTGATAATCAACTTGCGTAAGTTAAAGCATTTTAAAGTAATAACCAAATATAGTTGCACAAGGCAGATTTGAAAAAATGGCTGGGTCCTTAAGGGGTGTTAAGAAAAATCTCCACCTTTATTTTTATCATGGTGAACAAACATATATTGAGAAATGCTGTAGCTAGAGCACCAAGTGTTTTCTGCTCCAAAAAACAGAGGATAAAAACATTGGGAAAAGCTGGTGTGTCCACTTAAACCTTACATTACACATGGGCTTCCTGAACTATCCAGGACAGGATGACCGGGTTTGGATGAACTTGTATAAATATTCCAAATTAGGGTGCCGGAGTAAGTGTCCCTTGTTTATCAGATACTTTCGATGGTAGGATTTCTTGGATCAACTCTGGTCAAACATAACAGCTGATCGTCACTAGTTAAATACATGACACTTACAAGCAGGGTGATCCTATATAAGAAGTTAGTCCAGCAGCAGTGAGCCAGCTCACTGTTGTCAGAGAATAATAAAAAGAGGGGTCTCAGCCGGACATATAGAGTTCGCATCACATGCGATGGGTATATGCAGAGAGAGGTAGGCAATGTAATGTGGCGAGGATGGACCCTCCGAGAGTAATAAGTGAAATGTTAGTAAGTCATTCAATATAATTACTAAAAGGAAACATACCATGAGGTTCGCAATTCAGAGTAGATTGTGATGGTAGATCTCACTGCCTGCTTCTGCCCTAGTCTGTATAGAGTTTAATAATCTTGGAACCTAAGGACTAATTAGTGCACTTTATTTGTACTAGGTAAATTAACGGGCAGGGCTACTGGGGAGTGTACTAGGCTGGCTGAGTACACGCTCCGGCACTCTGCATGTTAATTACATGTAATAAAAATAAAACTTTTAAAAGTTAGGTTAGGTTCGGTATTATTAAATACACATAGGGAAGAGGCAGCCCGGGGAATTTACCATCGGTCTATTTTGATTGCGTTTTCTCATGGTAGGTTTCGGCCGTAAAGGGTTGTTGGAGACCTTAAAAAATTATGGGGCCGGGGTGCTTTAAAAAAATAAACCTTTGCATACCTCGGTAGTCCCTTCCGGGCATCCTGCGCTGCAATCTCTTCAGTGACTTGCACATGTTTGTGGGGAGCACGGAAGATCCACTAAGTTTGCCTTCCCTATCCCTGGTTCATGATCGAGAGTATAGGGATGGCTGGGCATGAGTGGCCGGAACCACTAGGACTCGGCCAAACCTTGGATCTCCCGACGTGCCCTGTAGACGAACAACACGCTTGTTACTGCGGACTGCCGAGGGTGGGTAAGGTAAATAAATGTTTGGGATTTTTTGACATGCAGCCCCATCGTCGGTGTGTGCACACAGTCATTTTTTAAGGTCTCAGACACCCGTTTAAGTTGTTCTTGGCTTCTGGGCTACACTATTATGAAATTTACAACAGGAAGGTATTTAGGTTATGAATGTATTCCTTATTGATCTTTATTAAGTAACAACCTCTGGGAAAAGCCACATAGTTTGACCTAGACATTCCTAGAGATTTAATTTCTGATTCTTTCAGTCCTCAGAATTTATGCTTTCTAGTAAAAATGAAGAATGCTCTTGTCTTCTGCACATTTCCAGTTTATGAGATATTATGCTGCATCCTTGATTTGTGATATTTTCAGATGTATGTACATATCTTCTGGCATCAAGGACAGATAAAACAGAATTCTCTTTGGAATTGGAAGTCTCATTATGTTCAGCATGGGGTGAAAATCTACTAACAATGCTTGTGCATTTCTATGAGACTTATACCAAGCGCCTCTAGGTTTTTGTACATTAACTTCAGCATAAGGATTTTTGTGTATATTATTATGTTTGTTTTTTCAGCTGAAAAACTCTTTTACTACATATATAGGTAATATTTGTACACTTACAGTTGGAGGAATCTTACTAGGCAACAGAGACCACATTGCTTTGATTAGTATATCAGTGAAATTTGCCACATCCCAAATGAATCTGTCAGTGTATGATGATAACACTATACTTCTAACATGATATTAAGCCTCTATGGCAGTGGTGGCGAACTATGGCACTGGTGCAGAGGCGGCACTCTGAGACTTTCTGTGGGCACCAGCCATCACCCAGAAGGACGTCACAGACGGACTCAAAGAACTGCTTCAGAATGTTCCTACAATGAAGATGAATTTGCCCATCTCCTTTCAACTAGTTGGTGTCCTTGGGAGGCTTAAAGGATTGAAAGTTGGTCAATGACAAAGAGAAATAAATTACTGCTTAATTGCCTGCACTGGCACTTTGCAATAATAAGTGGCCTTTTGGTTGAAGTTTGGGCATCAGGCTCTAATCTTAAAGGTACCTCACCGCTCTATGGTGATGCAAGTGTGATCTTTTTTGAAACAAATAAAATCGACCAAATGTGTCAATACATATTATGTATCCATAAATGAGTGCCACAAAGAAATCAGGCCGCAACCATAAGCTCCCCACACAGTATGATGAAAGAAAATGAAATAAGTTGTATGCTTTTTGAAAGGTGATGATGAAAAAAACAACAAAAAATGTGCGTGGACTGCTTGGACAATGTTAGGCAGTAAAGCAGGTCTGGTTAATCAGTGTGTATTAATAAATTATAAACCATCATAATCAACACAAAACAACATGGCCAATGGAAGTTATCTCCATGGAGCCTCTAGAGTGGAAATTTCATTCTGCACATGCATGTTTAGCTGCAAAAAAGTTGTGAAAGGTACAGTTGTTGTTAATTTCTTGCATTGAACAAGGTCACCAGCACTCCGAATTAACGGGAACATTTCAGAGGTTTTTGGGGTACAAAACCAGCCGTATATAGGCTACACCCCAACACGGACATATCCCCCTGGCAGGCATACGTTCGCCACAATGGATCGGAGGAGTGGTGACCTCCCCTCTCCATAGCAATGTACGGCGCCGAACAACGGGGAAAGATAGGAACATGGCCTATCTTTTCCCCTAGTGAGGGTGCACCGTATCACTTGCGTGAGCCCCATTGGCCGACTAATAGGAACGACTAGCTCCCCTACAGTCGGTGGACTATGAGCCTAGCCGAGTCTTCGCAGAATCGAATGTCACTTTGCATTCACTACAGTGTCCCGAATAGCAGTTGTTGGGGACACTTGTGCCCCTTTGAACGGGTTGGACCCATGAAAGAAAGTTTGTGGCAAATTGAATCCACTGGAGGGCACATAGAAAGAATGGTGTTAACCGCTAGTTACAATGTTTCACTCAATTGGTATTATGTTTTAGGGTTGGATGCCTGAGCGCTGCAGTGAGGTCCGGTAATCGGCCAGAAGTGGGGAGGGGACTCTCGAAGAGTAAGATGGTTTCTTTGCTATGAGATGCTGTGTGCTGAATAATGATGCTTAGATCATTGGTACAGGGTTTATGACAACTTTTATGTTAGGGTTCTGAAGTTCTACTAGTATTGTGACGTAGAAAGAGAAACTGAGACAAAGGAGATGATGAGATCCATGAGAGGGGTTAGACATACAATGCTAACTCCGCGCTGCTTACACTCGATAACACACACACAGTGCTTTCTCCCTGATACAGACCGTATGCATATTCATGTAAATGTAGTAAAGTGCTCTGCAAGGCTTGCCGGGGGAAGTGTCGTGTGTGGTGCATCTTTTGGATGGAGGGGGAGGGGCCGAGAGGCCGAGTTGCACTGCAGGTAGACAAGCAGAAAAATGGCCCTGCCTGGGACCATGGGGTCCAAGCTTAGGGTCCGCTCCCGGGTCCAACATGTGTACACCAAGCTGTCGCAGACAGGTTGGGATATACAGCCGAATGCTGTTGTGGGACAGTGCATGTGTTTATTTTGTTCGGGTGCTGAGAATTTCAAATCGTGTCCTTTCAGGAATTCCTTTTTCGGTTAAAGAAAATAAGCCTTTTGTACAGCATTAAAGTATTTCTCTATGCTTAAGATGAGGAACATAGCAGTAAAGAGAGGTCTGCTGCGAGGACCCCAGTGGAGCACAAAAACAGGCTTCTGGAGCAGGTGCTTATTTAAGGGTTTGCCAGGTTTAATGGCAGGGATGCAAGAAAGACAACCTATTCCACGTGTGGGCCAACGAACTACTGGGGACCCACTGGAGCCTGGGCACTTGTGACGATAGAGGAAAGTGAATGCTGTATAGGCAGAGGTTGCTTGCAGCAGTTTGGTCTCTGGAACTGCAGCAGTGGCAGGTGCCAAAGACAAAGACCAGGCAGCTGCAGAACTGGGAACCGGAGAAAGATACAACCACTTCACTTGTTGAACACCCCTTTGCTAGCTCAAGTGTTTTTCTGGAAACCCCTTTAAATGTCAGAAAGTGGCAGGAGGGGGGCAGTTTACCCTGAAGTAAATATGGTAAACTATGTCGCTGGTAACGATCTTCTCTAAAAGCAAGTCTGTGAACCCAAAATGCATCCAGTTTGAGGACCTTGCAAGAATATTCCACTTCCCCGGAACCCGCGCAATAGACGTACCCGAGTGCTTACGCCCGCGGGGAGGGGATAAAGAGGGCTCCAGGGCGAGCCCTCTTCATACCCCGGGCATTTGCCTTCATAATGAAGCAAATGTCCCGTCGCTAACCCCGCGGATCGGGCTGCAACGATCGCGGGTGTTAGGGGACTTTGATCGCCGCCGGCCAGCGGCCGGCGCATTAAAGAGCCGGGCGCGTGGCGCCGCCATCTGGCTCCGATCGTCACTCCCCGTGACTCACCGGGGAGCGCGATCCGTTGCCCATGACAGCTCGGATCACACTAAGTGCGGCATCATGTTTTTACGCCAGCTATTACAATGTGCGATCCTGCACATTGTAAAGATGGTATGCAAAATCCCCATGACTTGCCATAACTGCTAGTATGGCATATATGGTAGGATCACAACAACCTAGGGTAAAGACCTAGGAGTCGTAAAAATAGTGAAAAATAAATAAAAAAAGTAAAAAAAAAAAATATATTAAAAAAACATAAAATTCAATCACCCCCCTTTCCCTAAACTGATATAAGATAAAATAACCGTAAAAATCATAAACACAGCTTAGGTATCGCCGTGTCGTCCGAAAAAAGTCCCGAATCTATCAAAAAATAAAGACCGTTTCCACTGGCGGTTACCCCCGTAGCGAAAATAGCGCCCGACGTCGCAAATGGCAGTTTTTTTGCCATTTGAAAAATAGAAAAATTCTGATAAAAGTCGATCAAAAGTCCACACCGTCCTAAAAATAGAAGCATTGAAACGCAGCAGAATAAGTCGCAAAAATGACACCACTCACAGCTCCATACACCGAAGTATGAAAAAGTATGTACGCAGAACATGGCCAAAATGAAGAAGTTTTGTTTGCTGGACAGGAGTGTCATTGGTGGGAAAGTTGATGACTAACATGATAGAAAACTATACTAAATTGGTAGCCCGTGTCGGATTGACATTTCAATGAATGAAATAGACCTGTCATTGGGCGCACATGTAGCTGTAAAAACGCAAGCCCACAAGAAAGGCGACCGCACAATGTGGTTTGCATCATTTGTCAACGCAGTTAGAAGTGTTTTTCCGCTTCCCAGTACACGGTCATGGATATTTAATACCAGCACTACGAAGTGCACATTGTACGAGAAAATAACCCATCACATGCTCTGTACACGGAAAAATAAAAAAGTTATCGATTTGAAGGGTGGGGAGGAAAAATAAAAACGCAAAAAACGAAAAAGGGCCTGGTCCTTAAGGGTTAAGAACAGGCACCACGTTATTCCCCTTGTGAAGAGTTTGTGCAACTGTGCACGGGGCTGATCATCTAAAAATAAGGCGCATTCACACTTGTTTCATGTTCATCATTAAAGAACAACAGATGGTTCTTGTTTTGCAAAGATGTGGAATTCCAGTATTGTGATCCCAGCAAGCTGATACCTAGTAAACATTATAGACTGTGTTCCTGCGATATAAATTTATTTTCCTTGTATCCTATGAATCATTTTAACAATGTGAATTAATGTAGGTCTCATGTTTCGGCTGCCAGGTCTGTCTTCGTACGGTATCAGATGAGGCCAAATTTTGTACTATGCTTATCAGAGAAGGCTGTGATCCAGTCAACACACGTCTGTGGTATTGGACTTGCACAACACAATGGTATACTGTAGTGGGTCAATTATCTCAAAATGTGTGGTAGTGTATGGCCTGTTATTTGTTCTTTGTCACTGTTTCAATATATATATACAATACAAATATAATGAGGAAACGGGTCAAAATTCTTTCATACTCACACGTCACATTAATTAAAAGAATGCTACCGTCATATCAAGCATGAATAAACCAGGGACCATTACTCTTGGGAGCCAGGCACTCGTGGAATGTGGTGATCTGTCTCGTATGATTGAGTTATGCCACGGGCTCGGCGTCTTCTGATACAACAGTTAAAAGTATGCTAAGAGCCAGAGAGGGCTCGGGAGCTGCCCTCTTGGTGCACTGGCGTTATTTGCAATAAGTGTGTGTGGGGATGCTATTTTTTGTCCTTTTCATTCTTCTGTTGGACACAACACATCCGGTGTGTTTTGAATATATGTAAAATTTGTAGAAATAAAATATTCCAGAGTAGAGAAGTTAAAGAACTTAACGTGTCTAGATAATTTGCATTGTGCATTAAACACTTTCCTTTTGGTACCATCATTCATGCCTATATGCAATGAACCATGTAAAGGAGAAAATTGGATCCCGGCCCTTCTGATACTTTCAATATGAATTTTGTCACTGTCCTAGTGCCTGTGGGACGGCAATTTTTGTGGTTTCAGTGTGGGGTTGTGTATCTGTCTGAAAACATTGACAAAATCCACAAAACTTAAATGAATTATGTGATGCAGAATCCATTACCAAAGAAGAATTAGAATTATATATATGAATCGTAGAGTGGATGGATGCACATTGGGGAGGTTAAATGGACGATTTGGCAGGAGTTGTGCTGCACTCATGAAGTTAAATATGCTGTCTCATATAACAGCATTTTTCATACTACTTTGACTTTGGTCATTGTTTCTTTAAATAGGATTGTTATGTTTAGTAGATTTTCATGAGGCAGCTGGATGTACAGCTTGCATATTCTAAAGCTATGGGTAGAGCTTCCAACACGACCACAAACTTCTGGGAATTAATCGACTGAACATCGGAAACTGCCAGGGTGCGAGGAAAGACATGTGGAGTTAGGGCTTATTGAAACGTGTGTGACGTGCCTATTGACCCAACTAAATAAAGACTCTATAGAGCTGAATGTTCCTGTTCAGAATGCCCTCGCTAGGAAAACTCAACCCTATACAATATATATAAAATAATAGTTAATAGCTCTGACAAAGCTAACAATGAATGCCGGGCTTCGTCACACTGAAAGGGGTGGGGGGGGGAGGGTGGGGGGAGAATCCGGGACGCACAAAGGTTTCACTTGCAGAATTTTGTGTGAGAGGGTGGAAAGTGTACTAGTGGCCAAATACACTGTATCAATGCTAATGGTTTGGCTGAACCCTGCTTTGGTGCCGCAATAAAAAGCTTCTAGTGGTGACTTCCATGGGATAGAAATCGTCCATGATCAGAGATGTCACACAGGTGCCCGGCCATATGGACAATAAGTAGCCACAGCGTGGAGATATTGAGGCCATGCACCTGGGGGGCAGCACATGACAGGGGACAGTGTCATCCACTGAAGGAACCGAGAAATTGCAGAGCAGATACGCAGCAGAGAAACCCTATATACGCGCGTCTATGAAAATACCCCCTGGACATACCTGTCTGAAACCCTCGTTAAAGCCTTGCTGCGTGCAGCTCGGATTAAGGTCCCGCATGTCCTGGCGCACAGACCCTTGGACATCAGCGTGGTTGCCGATGTGGGGCGCACACGATCATGTGATCAAGCGCGACATCAGGCACATGACCATGCCGGAGCCGGATGAGACAGAAGGCAGTAACCCCGCAGGGGAGGGGGGAGGTCGAAAAGATGATTACTGCGTTTGGTGTTTTTTTTTTTTAGGCTGGACGTGGGCTGCGTGCTATATACTAAGTGTTGCAGGCACTGACTTATACTAAGTGGTCGGAGGCAACTGGCTTGACACTGGGGGGTCAGGCACTGGCTATTATACAAGTTGGCTCTGCTATTATCTGGGGAGAGGCTGGACCAATCAGTTTCCCACACTCTTGTAGTTGAATCAGTAGGTGTTAAGATAAGATTTGTAGCTAGATTTCATAAAGGAGGAATGCATAAAAGCATATTCATACCCTACGGTGTCCTATTTAGTAGGATTAAAAGGGTCAGTGACAGGTAGGGTATGGGGCTTCCCTGTCAGGGAGCATAACAGAACTAAAATTGTACTATTGTAGCATCATCTATATGATGTTGCATTCATAGCATAGGTCATCAAACCATTGCTTTTCGTGGAGTAAGATTTGTTCTTGTTTTATACATATTCAACTTTACCCATCACGTTGAATGGTGATCACCCTTTTGGATGTTTGAGAGTTATTCGTTTTTCCAATACAGTCACAGACAAAGTAACTACTTTGTCCTTGTGCCACACCACAGCAATATAGGTTATGGCAGAAAAATCTGGTATTTGACTTTGATGTGTTTTTCTTGATCAAAATGCCAGATAAGCTCCAGTGTACCTTATGATGTTTCTTTATATTTATACAGAGTTGCAGTTTTTCATTTACTTCTTGGTGTACAGTGTTTATTGGAAAAAAACGCCACTGTAGCTAGATACTTCCGTTTTAATAAGCCGCTTTCGGCATCTGGAACATATAATTGCCTGTATTTGATTCTTTTGTCAGCCAGGATGTAAAAGGTAGCAAGCCTTCGCTTCACATGACAATTCTGATGCTATTGTAATTATGACCTTACAGTGCTTTAACTTTACCAACAATGTTGTTAGTCCCTTAATTTGATCTTTAGTGGTTTCTCGAGCCTACCGTTTTGGTTAAATATTGTAATTCAGGTGCAATTCCCAAGATCTCGACGACATGGACCGTTTTTTTTTTTTTTAATCTTGCAGTGTTACTGGGAATAAAACTAAATGGAGTTCCCTAGCAAGATGGCACACTGGAAGGCATCCCACAAAAGGAAAAGGACTTCACTGGAGTATTCAAAACCAGACAGAACATCAAACTAGCCAGCAAACTTTCTATGTTTCAAACACTTGAGAACAGAAAGATGTATACAGCAAGCCTGCCCCTGTAGTATAAACCAGGCTGCCCCAGTATAGTATACAGCCTGCCCCTCATAGTAGTATACACCTGCCCCAATAGTAGTAACAGCCTGCCCCAATAGTAGTATGACAGCCTGCCCCCAGTATGCCAAGGAATAAAAAAGCACAACTCATAACTCCACCCGACCGATCTCTCACCTTTGATGTCGGCACGCGCCGGTCCTGCGCGTGGATCCGGTACTGGCGGCGGCTTCCGACATCTGGTGGCAAGTTCTCTTCTTTCTTCGTTCTTTCGTTCACTGGCGCTCCCGGTCTCTTTGCTTATAGGCGCACACTATGCATGCGGCAGTGTTGCCGCGATGACGCATCAGCGCGACAGCGCCGCATCTTGTGTGCGCCCCGCTAACCGCCGCAACGAAGTAAGCACAGGACCGGGAGCCGCCAGTGAAGAAAGAAGAGGGAGCGAGCCGCTGCCGAGAAGCGGAGCTGCCGCGATGGGCCGGAACACGGAGGTGGTGAGTATTATTTTTTTTTTTTTTTTTTTTTGACTCGTTTTTTTTTTTTTTTTTTAGTTGATCGTGTATAAGCCGAGGTTGAGGTTTGTCAGCACATTTTTTGGCGGACAACTCTCGGCTTTATACACGAGTATTACGGTAATGTATTATATGTTGCATAATCAGGCATTTTGGGACGTGCAATACCAACAGGTTTAGGATTTTAATTTTTAGTTTTAAAAAAAAATTTAACTTTTTTTAATATTTTTTTTATCGCTTTTTTTTTTTTTTTTTTTATATTTCAGAACCCATCGGTCTAATTGACCCCAGGTGCCTGATTGATCTTACTCTATGGCAATGATGCCGAACTTGTTAGAGACCGAGTGCCCAAACTACAACCAAACCCCCACTACTTTAAATCAAAGTGCCACAGGCAATTCAAGCCGTAACATGTTGCCTAACGTGTTTGCACGGCTTTTAATTGTATTGGCAATCCTGAGGACACCAATACATTGAAAGCAAGAGAAGAAATTCAGATTATCATTGCCAGCTTCCCTCCGGGTCCCCTGATAGGAAGAAATTGTGGCCCAGAGCAGGGTTGTTAATAATAACACAGCCGTCTGCAACTTCCTAGCTGTCGCGCCCCGTAAATAAGTCCCAGACAGCTAAGGATTAGCTTTAAAATACCTGATCAACCCATCCTAGGGCCAGGGACTGCAGAGGAGGTTTGAGTCGTATTAGAAGCTGTGCTGCGGGGATGGGTCCGGGTGTCCCACAAACGCACATTGTAATAGTCTAAAATCCAGACAAACCTCTCGCCGATGATACCACAGGGAGATGACGACATTAGCCATATAGAGGTTACCATGCGCAATCCAACTTTTTAATGCCATGTCGAGCTTGCGGCAAGTGGACCGAATGGGGGCTACACCAGGTGGGTGTTTTGCGCCACTACCATCAAACCCCAGCTGGTATGGAAGACTCAACCTGAAGCCCTTTCCATACACCTGCAGTCAATGTGTGATGTGAATCGTGTCACGCGTCTGTAGAAGAGTTAAAGATATGAAACACATCCTCAAGTCACAGGAGATACAGGCATTTAGGAATAGTAGGGAATGTGAACTCCAGATAAAATCTCATCTCCAGTTCATGTAACCAGAAATGTACACATATTGAGACTAGATTCTTATCTTAGCATGGATTCTAGGTACATGTAGTTATTATACTCGAGTAATAAGCCGACCAGTAGTATAAGCCGAGACCCCTATTTTTTACCAACAAAAAACGTGGAAAAAACTACGACTCGAGAAGGAAGCCGAGGGTGGGGAAATGCTATTGGTCACACCCCCCCCAATAAGCATCGCCGCCAGCCCCATAATATACAAGATCCTGTTAGCCCCATAGTACATCCAGCCAGCGCAGCCCCCAGTAGTATACAGCCTGCCAGCCCCCAGTAGTATACCGCCTGCCAGCCCCGTAGTATACAGGCCTGCCAGACCCCAGTTGTATACAGCATCAGCCCCCAGTAGTATACAGCTGTGCCAGCCCCGCAGTAGTATACAGCTGCCAGCCCCAGTAGAGTAGATACGAGGGGCCTGCCAGCCCACCCATAGTATAACCCTGCCAGCCCCCTAGTAGTATACAAGCCGGCCAGCCACCCCAGTTAGTAACAGCGCTACCCATAGGACAAAGCCCACCCAAGTACACGCCTGCCAGAAAGCCCCAGTAGTACACTTCAGCCAGTATACCTCAGCCCCCAGTAGTATACAGCCCTGCCAGCCCCCAGGTAGTAAGTACGGCTTCACCAAGTATAGTGCAGCCCCCAGTAGTATACCAGCCTGCCAGCCGCCATGTAGTATTAGCAGCCTCTGCCCCAGTGTTATACAGCCAAAGCTTAATTGCCCTAGTAACCCTATACGTGGCAACGCAAGAAAGCGAGGACCTAGTAGATACAGACGCCCCCTCTAGTATCAGACTCAGTAGCAAGAGCCCCTATTAGTATACAGCAGCCCCTAGTAGTAGCCAGCAGCCCCTAGTAGTATACAGTCAGCCCCATGTATACGCAAGCCCCTATAGTATGTTTTTTAACTGGGTAAATTTTTGGGTATGATAAATCGTGGTAAGCACGAGAGAGGGAGACGTTTTTTCAGCACATTTTTGTGCTGAAAAACTCGGCTTATACACTAGTATATACGGTACTTTAGAACTGAAGATCGGTGCATCTGAAATAACATTCCCCCTTCAGCAATTTAATTTCTGTAAACAGGCAAGATTTAAAGTCATAGAGGGAATTCTAGAAAGAATATTTCATAACCTACTTTATAATCCTGGTAGTTTAGGGAATATATGCTGATGATGTGTCCCTTTTAAGGGAAATTAAAACTGAGCCTATGACACTAGAATACCTTCATCAATAAAATGTCACTGGTAGTAGAATTATAGTATTGTTTCTTATTTTTCCTGGATGAATACAGTAGTTTGCTCTTATTTATGAGCCATTCAAATGGGCACCTGGAGGTCAACAAGGCTTATGTGTCAGAGTGCTGCTGAAATGATCTGACATTTTCTCAACAGAGTGTCAGGAACAGGAAGAATGTTCTGTCAACATCCAATGACCTCTTTAAAGACATGTCATTGTGGCATCATACATTCTAATGTATCTATTTTTCTGACTGTTACCTTGCATTTTAAGTAATTTTTATCATTTTTATTTCTGCATTATTTTGAGCATTTCAAGACACAACTTTAAAGCAACTATGAGTCGAGCAGAATTTCATTGTTATCTGAAAATAAATATGGCTTGTTTGTTTATATAAGTAGAAATTCTATTTTAGTAAATCAGGAAATACAGCATTAACCGTTAAATTTAGTCAATGGGAGTCATTTATCATATGCTCTTGATGTATCCTCTAGGGCAGTGATTTTCAACCAGTGTTCCGCGGCACACTAGTTGGATGTGCCGCGGGGAAAGTTCCCCAAACTATGGTGCCCCCCAGAGGTCGCATTACCGCCTCACCAAGCGTCATGATGAGGCACTATTACTCTTCAGAATAATTGCCATGCATAAAAGTACGCTTGGCAATTATACCCTGTAACGTCCTGGATAAGCAGACCGGCGCGCTGCGATCGTGGCGGAAAGTATCACTGTGATCGAAGCGCGCGGGCACTCTCAGCACATGATGCAGTGTCCACAAGACGAATTACAAAGCTCCTTTCACGCTGTTAGTATAAAGCAGCATGTAAGCGGCTTTGTCATTGGCTGAGTGCACTGGAGTCTGCACGTGTTTCATTAGTTTGTGCGGCTGCCAGACTTCAGCCACACACGCTCCCGTGCTCCACAGTACTGCATTACCAGGTAAAAAAAAAGCCATTTGCCAGCTCCCGACCTGCTACTATCACCTGGCCCTTTACTATCCTCCAGTCCAAGCAAACCCTGCTGCACACTGCTGTATGGCACAAG
>WNYA01002385.1:0-42641 GCA_019512145.1 Engystomops pustulosus
TCAATTCTGAATATATATAGATATATTAATAATTGTTGATTGTTGATTGTATTTTACTGTATTATACTTGTTTCAACTTTTAAGTTTTTGTTGGTACCATATTTCAAAGTCAAGGTAAAGTTTTGACAAGAAACAAGTTTTGAACCATTGTATATAAGATATGCTGGAATACTAGCAAAGGAAAGTCTTTTCTTCTTTAGAAATGAAAAGAAAATAAGAAAAGCAAGTCAAAGGCCGTCACAGCTTCACAAATGAGTTTATACAAGAGGCATCATTTATAGCTTGTGACATTCAATTAAAACCCCTATTTACTTTCCCGGCTTTGACCTGCAAATGTAGGAACTTTCACTTTTTCATCTTTGAAAATAGCTTTTACATTTTTGAAAATGTGTTTTTAAATAGGAAAATGTACACAACTAAGTTAAAAGTAAAGTAATTAAAAGAATTATAGACTTTAGGTCCACACTGATTCTCAAAATAGATGCTGTGAAAGTTCATACATATTTAATAACCTGCTCTTCAACAAGAAATGTATTCTGCTGTTGACTTTTTTGTCATTGCATATTTTTGGTGACTTTACAGCCTTCAGAACATTTCAGAATTAAAATTCAGCTTCTCTCTATGAAATTATTTTCCATTGAAATAGTCTTGTGCTACAGCTTCTCTCTATGAAATTATTTTCCATTGAAATAGTCTTGTGCTATAAAAGCTGTATAAAAAAGCTAATTCTGCAGTAGTTACACACAAAATCATACAAACACAAGTGCACACAAATAAACCATGAATACATACAAACATTTCTACTTACATAAAAAAGCTAATTCTGCAGTAGTCACACACAAAATCATACAAACACAAGTGCACACAAATAAACCATGAATACATACAAACATTTCTACTTACATAATCTAGTTAAGAGAAAACTATGTATATACAGAACATATTATTAATGCTAACATTCTCATTAGCAATTAACATAGACATACAGTATTAAATGATGATAGATAAAATGCAAATAAGCACAAACTTAAATTTGTAAGTGTGTGCACATTGATATACACTCACCGGCCACTTTATTAGGTACACCTGTCCAACTGCTCGTTAACACTTAATTTCTAATCAGCCAATCACATGGCGGCAACTCAGTGCATTTAGGCATTTTTTTAGATTTTGCCCTCTTCTGACGTTAATAACTTTTTCATACTTTGGTGTAGGAGCTGTCGGTAGTGTCATATTTTGCTACTTTTGATTAAGTTTTCAATGCTACCATTTTTAAGACTGTACGACCTACTGTTCACTTTTTATAGAATTTTTGATATTTTTTCAAAATGGCAAGAAAGTGTCATTTTCAAATTTGGGCGCTATTTTCCGTTACGGGAAAACCATTATTATATTTTGATAGATCTGACATTTTTGGATGCGGTGATACCTAATGTGTTTGTGATTTTTACTGTTTATTTATATTTATATCAGTTATAGGGAAAGGGGGGTGATTTGAATTGTTAGGTTTTTTTTTATTATAATTAATTTTTTTAAACTTTTTTTTATTTTTACTTTTACTATTTTTCAAACCCCCTTTAACCCTTGGTTGTCTGATATGGGGATTTTCCACCTCATTCATTAAAATGTAAAAATCGCATATTGTAATGAATGGGTTAAAACGAAACAGCTTCGGATCTTCCTAAGACCTGGGGCTGTCATGGCAACCGATCGCCGCTCCCTGATGATGTCATGGGGAGCGACGATCTCCAACAAGATGGTGGCACTCATGCGCCGCCATCTTTTTTAGGATGCCAGTATCTTTGCCGGCGGCGATGTTTGGGTTGACACAGGTGTTACCAGTAAGTTTTTCCTGCAATATGCAGCAAAGACTTACCGGCTGTGGAGAGGGCTCAGCCCGTGAGCCCTATCCATGCACCTGCAGCCCACCTGTGACATGCTATTACGTCACGGGTTGTTAAAGGGTTATAGTGAATAAGCAGATTACAGTCTTTGCGCCATTCTTTAGTAACATCAAGATTTTGAATAACAGCTCTCCTTACATCTAATGTATTCCAGTCTCTTTAGCTGCTATTTTTAGGGTTAGCACAGAAAGGGGGCAAGACTACATCTTGATATACACTCACCGGCCACTTTATTAGGTACACCTGTCCAACTGCTCGTTAACACTTAATTTCTAATCAGCCAATCACATGGCGGCAACTCAGTACATTTAGGCATGTATTACTAGCATGGTGTACCTAATAAAGTGGCTGGTGAGTGTAGACCTAAATGTACATAGTATTACACAAACTGATATAAAAACAAAGACACCAACCATGTTAAGCTCAAATACAATATAGTATCATAGTTAATATATAAAGAATATCATACAGTTACAGCAATGAAAAATAAACAACCCACACACACACGCATACAAAAAGACAAGTTTATAAAAAATTTAAAAGGGACCATAGATCCTGAAAACTGCTTTGGAAGGACACTCATTTGCAGTGACCGTCCAACCATGTATCACTACACGTGTAACTTCCTTCACTATTTGAATTTTCTTTTGACTGATTGGCTGGCTGTGTATGCCCATACTAGAAACTATTGGCCAATTGAAATATTGGAGCTTATTAACTAAGAGTCACTGTATGCAGTTTTCAGGATTTACACAGCTTTGACCAGTATTTAACAGGTGCCTGCGCTGGGATTAATTAACATAGACATACAGTATTAAATGATGATAGATAAAATGCAAAACAAACTTAAATTTGTAAGTGTGTGCACATTTATATAGACCTAAATGTACATAGTATTACACAAACTGATATAAAAACAAAGACACCAACCATGTTAAGCTCAAATACAATATAGTATCATAGTTAATATTTAAAGAATATCATACAGTTACAGCAATGAAAAATAAACAACCCACACACACATGCATACAAAAAGACAAGTTTATAAGAAATTAAAAAGGGACCATGATTCCTGAAAACTGCTTTGGAAGGAAAGACACTCATTTGCAGTGACCGTCCAACCATGTATCACTATGGGGCAGATTTATCAAGCTGTCTGAAAGTCAGAATATTTCCAGTTGCCCATGGCAACCAATCACAGCTCAGCTTTCATTTCATTAGTGCTCATGAATATTTTAAAGGGGAGCTGTGATTGGTTGCCATGGGCAACTAGAAATATTCTGACTTTCAGACAGCTTGATAAATATGCCCCTATATGTGTAACTTCCTTCCCTACTTGAATTTTCTTTTGACTGATTGGCTGGCTGTGTATGCCCATACTAGAAACTATTGGCCAATTGAAATATTGGAGCTTATTAACTAAGAGTCACTGTATGCAGTTTTGAGAATTTACACAGCTTTGACCAGTATTTAACAGGTGCCTGCGCTGGGATTGTGTCGCACATGATCGGATTGTGGCACAGCTGTGCTGCTTCCATGCTACAGAAATGGGGGGGGGCTAGGGGGAATGGCCGTCGGACAATCAGACTGATTCGGATTGAGCGCCGGATTTAATTTCAAATTGTGTCGCAAGATAATGCACTTACATGCACCAGGAAGAAGATGGTGAACTCCGTCAGATCTGAACGGGAAAGCGACACATGCAGGATATCGGGCACACGATCTTAGTAAATGGCGGCACAGTGCATTATACACGGACAATGCACTTTCTGTGAACTCCAAGGAATGAGTAAGTAAATGTGCCCCATTATATATCGTAGTAGCAAGTGACAAATATGTGAAGAGAAAAGATGTTGAATATTGCTAAAGGATTTAAAAAGATTTGAAAGATTTATGCTTAGAGGGACATAATTTCAGTTTTTTGTGAATGTTTTGTAAGAGTTTAATGGTTAAGGTGACTTCAAGGTAGTACAAATAATTTAAAACTATATAGTTGAGTATTGATAGTCCATTCTGACCCAGAGTAAGTAGGGTTTTTTATTTCTTATATTACCTGATGTGAAAGAACCCATGGATGTTTTGGACCCTGGAAGGGTATGCAGGTCACTTATATGTTTAATATAAAATTGTATCACACTTTTCATTGATACCACTCACCGGCCACTTTATTAGGACACCATGCTTAACGGTTTGACCCCCTTTTGCCTGGTCAGAAATGCTCAATTCTCGTGGCATAGATTCAACAAGGGCTGGAAGGCATTTCCTCAGAGATGGCCATATTGAAATGATGGCATCACTACAGTTGCCGAGATTTGTCAGCTGCACATCCATGATTGCAAATCTCCCGTGCCACCACATCAACAAAGATGCTATTGATTGAGACTTGGTGACTGTGGAGGCCATCGAGTACAGGGAACTCATTGTAATGTTCAGAGAAACCAGTCTGAGATGATTCCAGCTTAGGACATGGACAAATGTATCCTGCTGAAAGTAGCATCAGATGTGGGATTACATTGTGTCAGAAAGGGGGACATGGTCAGTCACCAATACTCAGGTAGCTGTGGCGTTCAATGTATGCTCAATTGGTACCAAGGGGACAAAGAGTGCCAGAAAATATTCCCCACACATGCACCACCACAGCCTGAAACCATTGATACAAGGCAGGATGGTCACGCATAGCTTCATGTTGTTGAGCCAAATTCTGACCTACATCCGAATGGCCAGCAGAATCGAGACTCTCAGACCAGAGCAACATTTTTCCAATCTTCTACGGTACAATTTCGATGAGCGTGAGCCAAATGTAGCTCAGTTTCGTTCTTAGCTGAAAGGAGTGGCACCCGGTGTGTTCTCTGCTGCTTTGTAGCCAATCTGCCTCAAAGGTTCGATGTTTATGTGCATCAAAGATGCTCTTCTGCTACCTTGGTGTTAAGGGTGGCGATTTGAGTCACTGTGCCTTTCTATCAGCTCGAACGCAGTCTGGCCCATTCTCTCTGACCTCTGGCATCCACAAGGAATTCAGCCCACAGAACGGCCGCTCACTGGTAAGTTTTTTCTTTTTCGGACCATTCACTGATAACCTAGAGATGGTGTGCGTGAAAGCAATACCAGATAGATAAGCAGTTTCGGAAATCCAGACTCAGCCTTCTGGCACCAACCACATGCCATGTTAAAAGGCACGTCAAATAACTTCTTCCCCATACTGATGCTCGGTTTGACTGCAAGAGATGTCTTGACCATGTTACATGACTAATGCAGTGAGTGCCGGCATGTGATTGGCTGATTAGAATGTAAGTCGTTAACGAGCAAGTGGACAGTGTACCTAATAAAGTGGCCGGGTGAATCTATATGAGTTTATATAGAACGGGGGTCTTCTCCTTGAATTATATATAATATAAGGATTAGAGGTTAGGAAAAGGCAGCACTCCAAAAGTAGTGTAAAACGGAAGTGTGGTGTCTTTATTCCATAAGAACATTCAGGTGAGCTTAGAGCTTTATCACAGCACATGGTGAGCAGTGGCAGCACACAAAGTATATCGGCCAGCTTTACATTTCATGGTCCACACGGACCGTGCTAAATGACAATATCGACTAATGCACGTGTCAATACAGTCATATAAAAAAGTCTATAATAAGACCCATTAGGGATAAGAAGGTTGAAAATACATGGTGAACAGTGAGAAATAATGTGAATTTAAAACAGAACGCAATATCCGCCAACGGCTTACGGATCGTCCCCGTCTCGGCTTTTTCATTCATAAATTCCCGCATGATTTGTGTCTCTGCCGTGGTCCGGAGAGCGAATCTGTCGCCTCCCGCCGGAAGTATATGGTGTTCTTTTTTGTTTTTTTTTTTTTTTTTTTTATTTTTTAGGAACGTGATCCCCGAGATGAGGAGTCTAGTGTGTCACTATAATGCCGTAGCTGAACGAAAATCGGCGCATGCGCCCTGGAGATTTGTAAGCCAGCGGTCATCTTAGTAAGGGCTAACATGATCAGGACCACTGCAGACGCCGTGACGTGTGTCAGGACAAATAGGCGGCCATGGTTCCCAAGCAATGTTCCATGGTTCCCACGGCAACAGAGGTAAACAGCATACAGCTATCAAGATCCAGGTGCGCCGATACGCGAGAAGGGGGCGCCGATACGCCAAGCCGGGACGATCGTAAGCCGATTGGAGGATATTTGTTCTTGTTTGTTTTGGAAAAGTAACAGTATTTATTTCTCACTGTCAGCTGTATTTTCACTTTCTTTAACCTATGGGTCTTTTATTATAGCACTTGTTTATATGCTCTGTATTGAAACTTGCATGACTTATGAAATATTTTTTCATTTATACACGGCGTGGGACCAAGGAAGTGTATAGGTGGGGCTTAAATTTATAGTTTGTGTGATGGCCACGCTCACCATGCTGCTCAAGGCTTGTAAAGTGAAAAGTGTGCTTATGGATAAGAAACGCCACTTCGTTTAGATACTTTTGCGTGCGCCTTTTCCTACCTATACTACAGTCTCCTGGCCTGGGGCATACGGTTCTGTACACCCACAAAGTTGCTTGCTGCTCCGAACTGTCCGTTATTGTAGATGTAATATATATATATAGTTAATAATATATATACAGTTAAACAGAGATCCAAAATAAAAGGAGCACCCTGAAAAATATCAGGAATTCAGTCAGCTATTATAATCTTGTGCGTGGGCTAAGACACTGACGGAATCCAACCTTAAGATCTCCTTTGCCTTGATTTATGGGTTCCTAGGTGAAAGGGACCAGGAGACAGAGGTGTACTGATTCATCAGGGGCAGACAAACTTGTACCCACCCCAGGAGGGAGTCATTGGTCCCTCCTAACCTGTTATTATATTCAAGAACCTAGGAGAAGCCATAGCTTTCACCAGGGGAAGTGTAGGGGGACAGGTTTCTCATATCATTAGCTCTGTTGTGAATCCATGGATACGCATGATACCCCCAAACATGATCATGTGCTATGTCCTAGCAGAGATGTTTCCTAAGATCTGCGACCCAAGGATGCTAGACTAAATCGACATAGATATATAGAACACAGGTTCCAAAATGTATTTGCCCTTGGGATGAGAGGGACCCATTTAACTCCGATAAATGTCCTAATCAACGTATTGGTCCAAGAGTTTTAATCACTCTTTGTCGATGTTCAAAAATGGGTGGTGGAATGGGAGAAATCAGATAGCCTTGGAGACACCCGGACTGGGGAAATGCTTCAACTTAAAAAAAAAAAAAAAAAAATTAAACTCGAATTACAAATGGCCGCCCAAACACCACAAAAGGAGGATACAAAAAAAAATAACAACGACTTGAACAATCAAATAATGAAAACGTAACTCAGCTTGTATTGAATTCTCGGAGACTGCCGGTATATTACAAGTCTTTAGATGTTCTTGCAGATACAAAAAAATGGTGATAAAGATGACTAACTGAAGTGGATTGTGCAGACATATGACTCAAAATGCAGATTATAATGCACAGAGAGTATGTACCGCAGTTGATGTGTGCATCAAGACAGCAGATTTTGGTACTGTTTGTAGTTATATGGAGTCGATATAGTTCACTACAGTACAGTTGTAAATATCAGTTCAAAGGCGCCCTACTTAAGAGAATCCATGGCTTACGGATGACCTCGTAGTTAAAAACACCTGGATAGTACGACTAAAACCCTGATCTAGTGACTTATAAGTATAGGCGATAGCTTATTTATGACTTTAATCCGGTCTATGACAAGCCCAATCATTTGCTATAACATATCACAGGTGTGGGTCTGAAAACAAAAAAGCTGATGAATCGCTGGGGTTCTAAGATACCTAACATTTAATCAGTGTACCATAGAGACTTACGCATAAAGAAAACTAGGCTGGATACTGAACAAATACATTTCGAACACAAATAACTTTAGACAAACGACTATCTGAAGCGGGAGCCTGACTTGGTCATATGGCGCACATAAAGTCGAAAGATGAGCTAGTTTATAAAAAAAAACCATGTCCCTAGTCATATTTTTTACATGGCTAGCAATAAAGTCTAGAATAGGAAAGTGTTACTCAACTTCCCCCTATACAACACAAGACTAAAATTTTCAGTGGTGGTTGTCTGTTTTTGTTCAGTAAATTCTTTTTTAGGACATGAAAACCACTGTATATAATGACACAAAAGTGTTACACAAAAAAAACGTTGGTCGTCTTATCTACATAATTAAAATCTAATGAAAAAAAAACGCCAGTCAATGGGTAACAGCCAAACAAAATATGTTTTTGCCTAAAAACTACAAATTACAATATCTTAGATGTAGTATACAAGAGATGAGCTTCTGGACAAGCCAAAAGACATCTAACTTATTGAATTCTTTCACGCAGCGAACTGGCATCGAAATATTGTAGGTTGAGGGAATTCTCATTATGATTTTCTCTTGTCTGACAATTACTGTAAAAATAGAATCAATTCTGAAGTAAAATAACAAAGTATTATACTAAGTCCCATTACGTGTTTCTTCTCAGACTACGCAGACAAAGATACAAAACTGAGCTGTTCGCAAGCCACAAGAGGTTTGTCCGTATTGATCTCTAGTAATGATGATGTAGGACTTCTAGTACATATGGGAATTGCCCAAAAGCAGCCTAAGGCGAAAGACTCTCAGTCTTCACTCTAGCAGCCAAACACAAACTATTCAGTCTCCAGAAGTCACAACTATGAAAACATAAAATTAGTTAGCTATTTTAATAACAAAGTAAGGGTTTAGTAACTGCCACCGTTCTACAGCATCTGCCAGAATGAGCTAAGATACTGACAACCACTAACATTAAATAAAAAACGCCTATAGCATGCCATGGCTAAGAAGGAATGACTATTCCCATAGAGAAATAATAGGTCTGTGGGTCTGATATTAGAGTCCACAGAAGACACCAAGCGTAATGAGAACATCCATCGGAGTAATTAAATGTTCATATTTGTAACCACTTACATTAATAAGAATAAACATTAGAAAATATCCAATGCTCTTTTGTACCATTTTGCCCTCCTATATTATAATTCAGTGAAAATGTTTTATTCGAAAAAGTCAAATTTACAAAAGCATAATAACATCTTTTTATGTTTCAAAAGGATTAAAACTAAACAAAAATGTTTTCTTATCGTTACTAATTATAACAAATAAACAAAACAAAAAACATTTAGTGCTGTATGCACTACTCATTGGAATTTTCTCTCAGCTTTCCAGTACTTGACATGCTATCATTCAATGTACTATGTGAAGTAGTTAAGTATAACTTGAAAGTGCTTTTCTTTGCACATACTTGCTCGATAATGGAAATAAAATGGTTGTGCCTGTCCTGTGGATCGCCCCAGTATGTGCACATGTACAGGCAGCACACAGTTTTGGAAATTAAATGGAGTGATTTTGGACCCAGTCAGTTCCTGGCAAGATTACTAGAGAAGCATGCTACCAATCGCGCAACAGATCCACTGAGATTGATCAATACTAGATCACAGCCATTATCATGGACTATTGGCAAATATGCTACAGTACTAATGCTTTGCATGAGTATGTGATAATGAGACAAGGCATACTATATGTTTCCTCCTACTAACTGTGAAAGTTTGCCATCCCAATTTTGTTTGATATCATGTTATGGGTCTTCAATAAAGAAGAATTTCGTCACTCTTTTGGTCGGCGTATACATCCTGGTGAGGGGATCTGTATTACTCGTGTGATAAGCCGAGATTTTCAGCACAAAAAATGTGCTGAAAAAACCTCGCCTGGCGTAACCGACGTCAATGATTAAAAATAAATACGTTTAATAACTCCACCTCCGGTGTCCCGATGTTCCTCGCGGCTACGGGGCCACGATCCTGTAGCGGGATCCCGGCGAGCTTCTTCAGCTCTTTCAATGGCCGGGAGATCGCGCTGGCCGCGCACACTGAGATGTGACGTGCCGACAAGGATGACGTCTTGAAGCCAGGCAACAGCGACGCATCACAGGTGCGACGGCCAGCTGAGCATCCCAGCCAGAGGAAGAGTGAAGACAGCCGCCGGGAGCCGCGATGGGATCAGAAGCAGCCGGGAAGCCGCGACGAACATCGGGACAAGGAGGGTTGAGTATTAAAGGAAAACCTAAACTTGTAGTGGCAGGTTTCCGAGAAATACCGGGCACCAGCTGGTCGTGGGTTTGTGGAGGCTGGTGCCGGAGATTATTTTAGTGACAGTGTTTATAAACAGCGGTATCGCGGTTTTTAAAACACTTTTTAAACGTTATAGCGGCGAGGCAGGCTACGCGCTCGGCGCTTACCGTCACGCGGCTACATAGGAGTGAATGAGAAGCCGCGTGCACGGTAAAGCGCCGAGCGCGGCCTGCCTTGCGCAGGCTTATTTTATTATAACGTTTAAAAAGGTGTTTAAACCCGCGATACCGAGGTTTTTTTTTTTTTAACAACACTAAAACAAAAATAAGCTCCGGCACCAGCACCTGCGCTGGTGCCCGGTATTTTCATCGGAAACCTGCCAAAACACGTGGTAGGTTTCCGTAAACTTAATTTCTTTATCTGTATAGGGGCCTGCTGTCTACTACTGAGGGAGACTGATATAATGATGGGGGCAGGCTGTATATCTGGGACAAGCTGTTATATACGGGGGGCTGTACTTGTACAACTGCGGGGCAGGCTGTATACTTATGGGGCAGGCTGGAGAGGAAGGCGGGGACACAGTCAGGCAACTTCTCAAGTAGTTGGAGCATGAAAAAATTAAAACTGAAAACACCCACAGAATCCCTTCAGTAAGTAAAACCACAGATTAAGACAGACCAGTTATCCACCGAGCACTTCCAGAAAATAGTAAGCTAAGTCAGTAGATGTTACGATTTACAAAGAGACATAATTAGTAATCGACAATTTATTAGAGCCAGAAAGATTAAGATGTCATAAGCAAGAAAGGAACGCTTAGGGTAAAAAGAGAAAAAGAAAATGCTTGTTATATACTGGGGGCAAGCTGTATACTACGGGCAGCTGTATAATAATGGGTGCAGGGCTGTGTTATACTACGGGGGTGCCAAGCTGTATATTTTACGGGGCAAAGCCGTATACTATGGGGGAAACGGTTAATAATGGGAAGCTGTATATCTGACGGGCAAGCTGTATACTTTGGGGCAAGCGTTAATAATGGGGGCTGGCTTTATTAATACATGGGGGTGGGTTGGTGTTTATACATGGGGCTGGCTGTAACTACAACCGCGGTAACTCGAGGTCAATAGGGTTTCCAGTTGGTCGGTGGTAAAATTAGGCGAGTCTCGGGCTTATACTAGGGCGGATTATAGGAGATATTACGCGGTTATATTCATATCAAATTGTGTGATTTCTGAGCTACTCAGAGCCTATGACCTAGAATAGCTGAACTGGTGTAGAAAGAGGATCCTGATTACGAATAGAAAAATGAAAAAGCTAAAATTGTAAATAGGCCTGTCCCTAAAGGTTAAAACACATATATTTTCACCTGCTTTTCATAATAGTACTGCCATTATGTTTCACCATTTATATATAAAACAAATATAGGACTGAAAACTAATTTTGTGGGGTTTTCTGTGAGATCACATAATTTATTTGATGTAGATGAGTTCAGAGTTATGACTGAATTTGAACACAAAATTGGTTAAAAAAAAAAAAACGTACAAGCATGATGACTATGATGATAAACTTCTCTGTCTCTATAAACATTCGAACTGAAACTTATAGTTTTTAAAGGCGTTGGGTTCTGGATGTAAAAAAAAAATATATACATGGCTGGAGGTGAGATTAAAAACAATAAACACTTCTATATCACTACTACGTGCTCGCCTCATTCACTCTTTTAAATGCATAGTTAAACAATATATTTTTTAACTAGTTTAAGTCACTTATGGAATGCTAGGAAAACAAACATTTTGAGCAAGGTTGGTCTTAAAGGGGTTGCCACTTACCTCATACGTTTGTATATGTGGTAACGGTGCTGGGACAGTGCCCCCCACACTATTTACTTGTTGATAATCTTTTTACCTATCCACCCACCCCCACGCACCACTCTATTAAAAGTTCTGCACGCTTCTATATATGAAAGTGAAGCCTTTTGTCTTTAACCTCATCAGCACAAGAAACTCCTAAGTCCATAGTCCCCCAAATGGACCTGGCAGTATGTTGATTTGGTCCATAACCACATCAGGTATAGGGTGCATGGTTGCACATGGACAGATAGACATTACCATGATCACGCCTAACTGACCATCCCAGTTATGGATTTGTGGTTGCTTACCCATGAGGTAAAAGCACGCGAGGCTTTCTTAATAAAATGAGACCCAGTCACTTTTACTGTTCTCCTATGGTTAGTTTTTTACATCAACAAGACTCTCCAACTTTCCTTTGTGCCGCTAGCTTATCACGTTGTTGTGACTCCTGTATCCATTATTTTAACCGCGCTGGCACCTATTTAGTAATATGTTATTTTTTATTTGCAATGTGGTGCAAAGCCATTTCCTTTTATATTTTTTGCAACTTTTACGCTATCAGGCATTTTCTCCTTTTGAATGAACGCAAACACATCATTTTTCTGTTACTTTTTATCAGTTGTTTTTAGAGTTAAGCTATCTTGTTCCTACATTTCTTTATTGATGTAAATATTATAAATTGGGTGAACTTAGTATGAACTTTTAACACCTTACAGTGTTTTACTTAGTAAATTGTCTTCTGGTCCGCTATTCACAAAGAGATTGGGGGTACCAAAAAATGGTAATCAAAGGATTTTTTTTTTGTCTCTTGTTTAAATTCTGCAGTTTAATTACTTTTTATAAAACAAGTCTAACTTTATGGCAAATGTCTGATTAATAGTACATTCATTTAGTATGGTTTAAATGTAGCTACATAGTCTGATGTGTGAACTGGGCCGCACCAGGGAGGTTTATACAACAATGAGTTGCAAAAGTCAGTGACATTGCCGTATAGTGATATCTGTTGCTTGTTTTTGTACCTGTAACCATGCAAGATCTCAATTCAATACCGGTTTTTAGTTTTACGTTGCAGATAAAGGACATTACTATTACCAAACTGCACCCAACCACTTCAGCTCACTAATTACCTTTTTTTTTTTTTCACCTTAATTTAGTGATTTGCCCACTTCATCACCAGGGTATCCTTGTGTAGACTTATAGAAGTACATCTTTGAATCTTTACATTGAGCTTGGATTATGGTGCAAAGCCCATAGATCTGTAACAAGTTGCTAAATTAGCTAATGTATATTTATCTAATATTAATGAAACATCCAATATTTATTCTTGGCACGCTCTACCTTAATGGCACGTACTAGTATTTTAATTATAAACATTTTCATTACCCAGTGTATTTTTTTTGTACTAGTTTGTCTAGACCTGGTGGCCATTCTTTCTGCAGTTTGTGTGTTCGAAAAATGTCCCCTGGTCTGAGTTTTAAGCCTGCACTTTAGCTATTGCAGTAATGGTGTGTTATTGTCATTTTTTTCGTTTGGGCGGATTACACACATCCTAACACGCAGACATTCACAAATTTCTACCTGTCTCTAAAAAACAGATGGGTAAACCTCATTAACTGGACAGCATTTTAGAGACGCCATCAGGTGTTTCCTTCCCACAACGGGGATTGGGGGATCAAGAGATCTTGCTGTTAGAGTGGGCAAGCCTCCCCTATGTGATCTCTACAACCTGTTAAACTACAATGTTTTACCCTTTTGAGTTTACCCTGAACATATTATAGAAATGAACTGGACCAGTCGGGACTTGATTTGGTCTGTTTTTGTTCCATCACATGTTTCTGCTGGTTTATGTTTGATTTACGAGACACATCTTTCAACCATCGCTAATTAATCAGCCACAGCGATGAGAAATATGCTAGTCGTGGTGGGAAAAACCATGTATTTTCTAATTATTGGCTCCCATAGTTGCTTATTCTTCACACCAAGCGGCGTGCTATGCAGATTCGCTGTCTTTCCAGTATGGTGCAGCGTCGACACATTGTTTGTTTTTTGGTGGGCTTCAATGAAAATAATACCTTACCCCAGGCTTAAAAATTTTTATTGATCACTCCTGAAATTTTATTAAGAATCAAAAAAGCCTGCTGCTCTTTGTCATAATAAATATATAATTTTCTTAGCATTTGATCAATTTAAGATGTTGGGAGTCTATAAATTTACAAGATGTTCTCCCTAATATGTCTTTCTCCATTTCCAGTGTAATAATTGGCATATATCATTTAGATAAATCCATATATTACAGATGTTGTATTTTTTGTTTCCAGTCATATTGTGTGGGAGCCACAGAATAAAAACAATGTCTTTTAGAATAAGCAAAAAACTATGGTATTTTTGCATATTTTTTATTTTCTTTCGCAACGCCAAACGAGGTTTATTAAAATCCTTATTTTATCCAAGCCTTTTTTAGCTTATCTGATGCCCTCCCATAAATTACCCCTTGTAAAGAAAAGTTGATTTGTGTGGCAAAATAAATTAATACCCACTCTCTATTATAAACCATGAAAAAAAATGATGCATTGTTTATAATTGATACATGCTAACATCGTTTATGTTATGGAGCCTCCTTCCATTCTTATGCTGAGGCTGTCCCCACAGCACGCTTTTGATCCACCCAATCGGCGGTATCAGTTAACTACCTCAGGGGGTGGGGGAAAAATGATCAACATTTTTGTAGAGCTTTTTTTCATTTTAATCCATGTCGGAACTGTTTCATTTTCCGCTCCCACCCATATGATCCTGTCATTGTTCCAAAAAAAGATCAATCCTCCATTTTGTTCGAACGTTGAGCGGTGAAGTTACCCATAATGGGGTTAATTTACGAATCTGTAAAGACCTGCTCACAGTGCAACTTGAGCAGTTTCCAAAAATGGAAAAATGGACACCCCAAAAGTCTGATGCCTTGCATAGCATTCTAGTCAAAGAAAATGCGTATAAACCACCAGATTTGTCTCAAGTTCATAAAGCGAGACATTTGCGGAAATGTATAGTAGTGAATTCATTTGGGTGCCATGGCTTCACCAAGGTAGAGCAGATGTAGCCCAACTTTGAAAACAGATTGCCAGGGGGGCTGATTTCTATTTGAAAACAGAATAAAAGAGTAGGCGTCCAATTATTCCCCCCTTTCTCCCTCACTCCCGCAACCCCCATACCTTTTTTTTTAACTCAATTGTTTTACCAGTACAATTTTGTTTTCACAACGAAATAGCAATGGTGTCCCTAATTAATCCCACTGGCTCTTTCCTCCTGTTTTCTAGGTTCTAGCATTCCAAATGCTATAACGTCTTTCCAGTGGCCAGGCAAGTTTTGAAAAATGGGGCGTTCATTAAGGACAAAGACTACTTTTCCATATAAAAAAACATTTGCAAAAATTCTTTAAGAATAGACAGCGTGATTGTAGGATTATTTTAAATTTGTCTCTATAGTTGAATCTATTGAGAGATGTCAATTAAAGTCTCTCATCTTTTTAAGTGGGAGAACTTGTACAATTGGTGCTGAACTGATATTAGGATATATAGAGGGCTGTGCCCTTTAGCTAACCGCTTAAGACAACCATTTCAAATTAAAGATGTACAAATGATTGAATCAGAACCCAATTCTTGGCTGGACTTATGGCCTTATAACACATAGATGATTACTTACTTTGCCTAGCCTCTGAGGAAAGGAGAAAGCGTTTAACATCTTGTACAGGATACCACCAAATGGGGCCCAAATTACTTTAACCGGCCCATTCGGATTTCCAGGGCGCGTTCTCTGCTATGGATGCGGTCCGGCAGGGATTTAAGGAAGGTGTTCTCTCCGCCGTCCACAGGTGGCCTGCTTGCGCGAAAGCATTCATCCGCCGGGATGCACCACCTCGGACCAGGTGAAGGTAATGCGCTCCCCAAGGCAACACTTTTGCGTTTTTTAAAGCGGCGGTTGTTACGAGAGTAGGGTTTTCGTTCGGCGCACGCCCACGATTTCCGGCGCGATTATCCGCGCCCAGTCCTGTCCGTCCACCGCCATGGCTGCTCAACACCAATCGTATAGACTGTGCGCCACAATCCGGGGTTCGCCTTTTCCTTACATTTCTCAGCCCCGTCATTCATGTGGTCTGCGGCTCAACTTACTCTTCGCGAACATTATTCGTGGTTTTTAACACCGTCGGGAAAATGCGCAATCGGGTCCTCATACTCGAAATTACCACCACCCCTATATGTGTTTCGCTTGTTCTCTTCTCAATCTGGAATGGCCTGCGTTCACTCATCTAGGTAATGAACGCAACAAACGAATATATATATTTGTTTTCTTACCATGTCTTACGGCTCCGCATATCTCATCAATAGGCGAGTTGACCTCTTGGTTTTTCAGATGTCACCCTGTGTTCAATATAACCTGTACGTTATCTCCTCAAACACGTGGACACAAACTGACCTCTAGATTGTATGCCACATCTTTCACATTTAGTTAATAGCATAGATAACATAGGACGATATAATACAGATATATAAACGAACATCCGCATTCGTACCTGTTATACCCAGTGCCTTTTTGTTTTGTTTCCCCTTGGATTAAACTACTTGTACTATTCATACTTTTGTGGCGCAATAAACAAAAAGAGCAAGTCCAAACATAAAGAGCAAAAAGTACGCCTGTAAGGGGATATGGATTCAATATAGTTTAACCCATGTGAAAGAGCTTATAAAAAAATTTCTTTTTTGCACGTTCTTATTTTTGTCCTGTTCTTTCTCCCTAGTGGTATTATTTTCATATTATCCCCATTCTGAACATTTCCCCTGTCGACTGTCCCCTCTCTGTATCCTCCGGTTTTCTCTCTACCCTCTTTCTACTTTCCCCGGTCTGTCTTTTTCTCTTTTTTCTCCCTCCCCTTTTCTTTTTTTTTCCCCGCCACTCCCCCCGTGCACTTTTATGTATTGTTTACCCTCCCCCCCGTCCTCGTTATTTAGCACGATGCAAATAATCATGATCAATTATTAAGAAAGAGAAAGAGAAATTACATTTTATTTGGCACCCATATTTTATAGTTCATTAAAGTTATAAATGTACTTGAAACACGCACATTATACAGTAAATAGTGTTCATTTATCACTTGTTACATTATTATATTTATGTACTAAATTCCTTCATGCAGTCCATTTGTCCACTTGGAATGCATTACAAAATTCCTTTTAATCTCTCGGGAGTTGTACACAAAAAAGAAGTTATGCATAGGCTCAAATTTGTTTTCTAGGAATCAACTAAGCTAATTTTAGCGTTGCTGTAGCTGGAAACTTCTAAGCTATCTGGAACATTACACTTGAAAGAAAGTTCACACAATAAATACACCCAAAGAATGTTAGTTAGGCCGTAGCTAGGAATAGAGAATTTCATAGGATAGTATGCATTAGATCCAGACTAACACAAGAATCGGGTGGAGGAATGGAGGAGTAGTGTGAAAATGCAGAGAACCACAGAGATCGAAAAAACAAATCTACAACACGGTTGCATGATACCGCGTAGGTGAGATGCAAGGAGTCTGTGCTTGTAGGTTTTTTCGTCTCCTTCGATAGTACGGGCGAGATTCGCAACGGCTAGTTTAGATCGGCGTAGAATAGGTAATTTAAAGTGATATAAGGATGGACTGTGGGTGGGGTGTTTCTTCGCTTGTATCGGGGACTAAGCACTAAGGGAACTCTAAGACGCACCTCATTAAGAAAGTAAATGTCTCAGTTGATACGGACAGGATACAGAGGAGGAGGAAGAGATATGAGCATATGGCGTCATAACTGCAGACGGTATCGAATCAAAAGGGAGGGATGATTATATATGATGCACGGGAAAGGTTGGGTAAAGAAAGGTAGGTAGTGGAAATGACATTTGCCGTATTATGTAGGGAATTGATTTTAAATGGAGGAGAAAATAAAGCTAGATCAGAGTTTTATGTAACGTAAAGGCGGGGGGAGTAGACCAAGCGACCTATGGAAATGGGTGAGCACACAGGTTGAGTTCGGTAAGAAGGAAGGAAGGAGTTGGATGATGCAGTTAACGAAATTGGGAGGAGAAAAGGCAAGTTGAACAGTGCAGGTCCACCCAGGGAGGGGGCAAGGAGAGATACAGGTAGGGGAAGCCATGGGCGGGGGGAGGGAGAAAAGGCAGATCACGAGTGAGGGTTAATGGGGTAAGGGTAGTAGGTAAATACAGATGTCGTGATTAGAAAGGGCTGAGCAAGAATGAATCGTCAGTCACAGCAAATGGGAATCCAGTAATTATAAAACTCAAGCATGAACAGAAATGAGATGCAGGATCAGAAATCACCACACAGCAAGCAAGGTACTGTTACTACAGCTCAAACCAGCCTAGCAATGGACTGATACAGCTCTGCCACCAAGCCGAGCTCAATTGGAAATGGTATTACAGCTCCCCACAAGAAAGGTAGAACGACTGTAAGAGCACAATCACTGTATGACAGTACTAGCCCCTCAATAGGCAAGCAAGTAAATCGCCTAGTATACAGCTCACCCCATGAGCCGACAGCCAATCCACTGTATACAGCTACCCCCTCAAGGGGCAAGATAATAAACTGAATTACTAGGTTTAATTCTCCCTCGCAAAAGCAAGCAACTACTTGTATACAAGCTCTCCACTATCAAAGCATATCAGTCCTTGTATACAGCATCCCCCAAGGCAGTCCCAACATCATCTGGATACAGCTCCCCCCCAAAAGAACAAGCAATCAATGGTTATACACGCATCCCCAAGCAAAGCAATCAGCTGTTGATACAGCTCCCCCAAGCAAGTAGGGGAGGAAAAGTACCTGTATACAAGCTCCCCCCAAAGCAAAGCCATTGATCATGGGTATACGAGTACGAGCAATAATAACTGCGCGAAATTAAAGCATAATAATGTTTAAAATTAGATATGGAGATATGACGATAGAGATTTAAGATTTGTCGTTTTAGCATAGAGTATTAAATAGGGTGCATGGTTATACAGGGTATAGACAGTATTACACGCACGACCACCTATATCGACACACCTTTACATGTTATACCGTGTATATACAGATATACACGCTAGATTAGACTATATCTACCCTTTACATGGTATACCTGCATATTACATCATAAATGGCACCTATAGTAAACACATAGACATGTGATATATACACTGATTATACACGAAATATTATACATTCACCTATATATATACAGTATTACGGGTCATAACATATCACCGGTGGATATATACCTCTATTACATGTTTAGACCTCTATAGACACACAACATGGACATGTTTTACACAATATACACATGACAAAACACCATATAAAAGGGAACAACAACACATATAAATAACATGACAGGACACACGAAAAATATAACAACAGGGAAGAAACACACCAGTTAATAATTATAACATAAATGATATTCCAGCAGCAGGTCCAGTCGCAGGTTAGGGGGATACATACATAGAAGTGGAGGTTCTGTATGCTCTGCAGGAGGCCAGGGAGGTGGGGGGCGGGCGACTACTGTAAGCTCTGGCCTGGGCCGAACTTCAGGGTAAGATCAGCCACATATTTTGAGATGTGGCGCTCCTCCCGCTCCTCGCTCCCCTCCCCACCGTCCTCAACTCATCCAAGACTACCGTCTGTGGTTTGGTTACGTTAGTTTGAGACAGGAAAGGAAAGGAGCTCACACGAACCTCCCCCCGCGCGGGGTGCCGTAGCCAATGAGTACTCTGGAACTGAACTGAGGCTCGATTATTGTTATAGTAGGTCGGAGAGAGCAGATTACAGCCTCCACATATTGCTGCCCCCCATCCTCCCAGCAGGATGGAGCCACACCCTGAGGCAGACGCAAGTCTAAAATCGCCTCTGGCACCCCCGGGTGCCCCCCTGACCGTATGGTGAGGAAGAACTCAATTAATCAGAAGAAAACAGTTGCATTTGTTGGCAACGGCATCCAATAAACAGTGCGGATGTCATATGTACTTGAACATTACACTGAACAAGGTTCCAAAAACTTGAAACACACCCGCTCCGTTAGGCCCCCCTCGATTATACGGGAATAGACATTCCTAGGAAGTGTTTGCTCTTTGATCAGTACAAGCACTTTCTGTGCTGACGAGAATTAGAGAGACGCCCCCCACCCCCATTTAGGCAACCTATATAAGGAGTGTAAGGACCAGACCTCCATTATATACCTGGTCCTTGGCTGTGTTCCTCTTCCTTGTCCACTGTGTGAGAACAATAAGTAAATCAATGCAATACGATTATCAGCCAGTACCGCCATCCCTGGTAGTATATTAAACTGAACCAAACAGACCGGCCGCCATGTACGAATAAGATGCACCCCCTTTACACAGTGTACCGGCCCCAAGTAGTATAAAATGAGTTTAGACCCCCACCGTGCCGCCCCAATGTAGTATAAAATACAATGTACAGCAGCACCGCACAATGTATTGAGGATAACATGCATAAGCGTAATCGTTCCATTGAGTAATGTATTAAATACATACGGGTCCCAAGTACCGCAGCTAGATAAAATGATACAGCGCCTACACCATGTAGTGGAAAGGATATGATACCCTTTTAATTATACAGTATGTTACAGCCATTGTAGTATCAAAACCACATTAGAGTACTCCGCTTAGGTAGTAGAGAAAACACGATACAAGCAAGGCTTACCGCCACCCCTTGACGAACCTGTCTCCCTCAGCCCAGGATCAAGGGAACAGTAATATAACCCCCAAGGCCGCAAGCCTGCATTCACAGCCAATACCCCCCCCACTACGCTACCAGCTAATGCAATGGGATACAGCTCCCCCAAGCCAGCGCACGACTGTATTTTATCAGCTCCCCAAGCCAGCAATGGATCTGTATACAGATCCCCCAAGCAAGCAGAATCACGGATACACGCTCCACCAAGCAAGAAATTCGTTGTATACAGCGCACCAAGCGAGCAACTTGACTGTATACAGCTCCGCATTCAAGCATAGCCATCACTGTATACAGCTCCCCTCTCATACAAGCAAATTCAAGTTAGCACAGCTCTCCCTAGGCAAGCAAATGCATGTTACAGATTCCCCCAAGCATAGTACAATCACTGATAAGCTCCCCCCCCAAGCAAGCAATCACGGTATACAGCATCCCAGCAAGCAATCAATGTTATACAGCTCCCCCAAGAAGAAAGACGGTTATGAAAGATTAACCCCAAAGCAAGCAATCAAGTAGACATATATCACACACACAACAAATTACACAGTATATATATATACTATATATCTATATAATTAGATATATTATACCTCTATTTTTACCTGTATATACCTGGTATTATACAGTTATATCACGCACGTACACCTATTATCTACACCCTTTACATGTTAACCGTAATACCGTATACCCGAACTAGACTCTATATCTACCCCTTTACATGGTTTATAACCTGCAATATTACACATTACATGGCTATCCTATATATACACACCTATTACATAGTTGTTATAACCACTATCTACACAGACATTGACATACATTACACAACTATTATATATACAGTTATACATGTCAACACCTTTACAGCCTATAATACATCTATTACATGTATACTCTATATACACCACACACTGACATGTTTTACACAATATACCACATGACAAAATAAAACATATAAACAGGGAACACACACATATACATAACATGACAGGACACACACACATTAATACACAGGGAAAGACACACACATATACACATTACAAAAAAAAAAACGATTAGCCTGATATCAGCAGGCAGGTCCAGGTCAGCCCGCTGGTAGGGGATGATACATCATAGCAAGTGGATGGTTCGGTCTGCTCTGTGACCCAGGTAGGCCCGCTGGCGTGTGTGGGATGGGGCTTCTCCTGTCAAAGCTTGCAGGTGCCTGCAACCTTCAGGAGATCAGCTCACATATTTTTCCGAGCATGTGGGGAGATCCCCGCTCCCACTGTTCCCCTCCCCCCCCTCGTCTCACCCTCCCTCCAGACTTTACCTCTTGTGCGGTCCGTTTTGTGAGACAGGTATATCTAGCGCTGCACTACGACTCCTGCGGGTGCTTTTCGCTGTAGCAATAGTACTTGCATCTGGAATGATGATTAGCATAGTATTATTGTTAGTAGTAGCGGGAGAGCAGCCCCATAGCAAGCCTCCACAATGCTTTCGCTCCCCTCCTACCAGCGAGAGGAAGCAAGCCCTGAGGCAGGAAAGTCTCAACTAGCCTCATGGCAGGGTTGCCCCCTCTGACTGTCCATGGGTGGAGGAAGAAATCTTCTATCAGTATTCCTAACTAGTTTGGCATGTGTGCTCAGCGCCCATCCGTTCCCAAATAAAGAATTGGTGTTTAGTGTCACTGTTTTAAGTTTTGGTACTGTTCGATCTATCTATGAACAAACACATTCATTTGTGCCACAACTGTGTTAATGTGACAGATGCTGATGGTGAAAGACCAGGAGTTCGTTTTGTCAAAAGCTAAAATATTACAAGGGGTTTATTTTGTCTATTACATGAAAAACATTAGTGAAAACTAAAAATCATTATTAGTATTACAACCATTCTGGCAAACCTACTTTTAAGATAAGGATTTTTTTTTCGGATACTAAAGAACCTTACATTTTTCTCCTATTAAGATTGCAAGATATCTATTATTAGGCACCTTAATATGCACACATCTCACTTAGGAGCATTAAGCAAAACACGTGTAAAGGAGGTAAAATTTCCTATTTACCCAGACCTTTTATAATGAGATGAGACATAATTAAACTCGCAACAGGGGTATATTGTCATCCCTTCCTGCTGCCCACTGGTCCTTCAAAATCAGTAAAATGGCGAAAAGAAAAAAAAACATGTGACTGCTGCTCAATCATTTATTCTGTAATCCAGTCAGTGAATATCAATTTCGCATCCCTCCAAGTACTGGTAGAGACCCTTTTTTAAAAATAACGACCTCCCACCATGATGTTTGTGCTGGCATCATATAATTTGCAGCAGGGGATCTGATCTGGACATTATTTTCTTTTGAAGAACTATTTAGCACTTTTATCAAGTGAACAAGGCAGGTTCAGTGTGTGTATAACATGTTTAAATAATCTAAGTTTACTTAAAGATTTTTTTAGATGAGTTTTTAGTATTTTGCATAGTTGGCGTGTATGAAAGATTCTCTCTATAACTCATTTAAAGATGTAGGAAGGATAACAAATGAGACACGGTTATGAGGGAATACTAGTAAAACAGCAGGAAGAGAGATACAATAAATCTATAGTAGATAGTAGTAGAACGGAGGCAGCACTCCAATAGATGTAGTTTTGCCCTATGCAAAGTATCATAAGGCTGGAAAAAGATGCCAAGGCCATCAGTTTTCATAATCCTAATCCTGCTATCAGTGGCTTAAAGGGGTTATGAGGGTTTTAAAAAATTTTCTTAGGCCGGGCTGGGGAGGGCTAGGAAACAGAAGCAACATGGACGTTTGTATACCTCCTACGGCGTGCCGCTGATGGGGTCCCGCAGACGACGGTTCCCTTCGATCCGTCCCTGTGTTTACAGGGGCACGGGGGACGGTAAAGCCATGAGCACAGGGAGCTTCGGTCGCACCTGTATTTTAATGTGGAAGGCTCCTCCATCACGTCCGCCTATTTCTCAGCGTGTAAACGCCCAGCTGGGATGATGGTGCGCTATGGAGCTTTTTTTTTTTTTTCGGACGGTACTGGACGGTATCCCGGTAATGTACCAGTTATTGTGTTTAATAGAGCCTTCCCCAGCACGGCCATAAAAAAAATTTTTAAACCAGGACTAAACACCCCGTTAATAATAGGTTGTATGGTCAGCCGATAAACCCCTGGCTGCATAATGGAAGTGAATAAGCCACTTGTTTCGCCAACTTCCAATTGGAAAGTGCTGCTGCTTTTTGCTTCCCTTTTATAATACTTAGAGATGAGGACTTCTACTGGGATAACACCCAGGCCATATGCGCGGCTCATTCTGTTTTTTTTCCATTTGCCCTTTATCGCAGATATCTAGCCTTGAGTGAAAATTAAGACAACTACCCATTACCTGATTTTAAACCACCTAGTATCTTACGATAGGGTATTAAAAATGTCTTTTTTTCTAGAATTCCCGAGTCAGTGTTCTATCAGTACGTGCACCATCAGTTTCACTGTTGCTCACTATCACATTCCGGGTTTCCGTGAAGTATAAGAGAGTGGTTCGCTGCCTCTGTTGCTTCGTGTCCTCCCCTACCTAGTTCGTATCTGTATCTCGCTGTTAACATTGCCGGGTTTCTCGTTGCTTACTGTTTACCTATGTACAGGGTGTTCCTCCGGGCTGACCTCGGCGCGCCGCTCATCCTGTAGATGTTGGGCGACTTGTTGCACAGTAGCCCTATGTTGTCCCACCGTAGCAGGATTTGTCAACCTGTATATCACGGTCAGTATTTCCTGCTTCCTCGCCAGTATAATTACCCGATCATGGCGCGCTCCCCCACTGCCTCACCCTGATCCTCACAGTATCTTTCGTTTTTACACCCTTTCCTCTCACCTGCACTCATAGATGAGTAGAATGAGTCCCTGGTATTTTTCACTCGTTATCAATACCACATCGATTTGGTTCGAAATGTGGCAAGTATCGGTGTTGGCACGCTTGGAGGACAACAATGGAAGGTTTGATAAAATGTTTATTATTTATCGGGGACTATACCAGCAGTCTGAATGTTAGTAGTATATGGGGGTGCTCTGTATAATAGTTAGCGATAGGGGGACTGTATATAGTTAGTTATTATAGGGGGCCTGTATTGTAGTTATTATAGGGGTGCTGTATATGTCTGATAGGAGTGGCTCCTGTACTTATAGTGATTACAGGTGTGCCCCTGAGCTGTGTATATAGTGGACTGCTGGTGGGAGCTGTTTATAGTGATTGTTGGGTGCTGTATATAGGACTGTTGTGGCATGTCGTTTATAGGATTATGGAGCGGATTAGCTGTATTACAACAGTGATAACTAGGAAGCCGAGTGTGACTAGTGAGTACTGGGGGACTGTGATATATGTGTTACTGGTCGGGTTGCTGTATATTAGTGATTTGCTTGGGGGGGTATACCAGTGATGAATAGGTGGCGCTGGTATAGATGTCGTGAGAGTACCTGGGGGGGCTATATGTATTATGTGATGCGGGGGGAGGACTTGTTACAGTGATTCACTGGTGAGCGGTGTTATTATTATTAGGTCGAGTGTTGGGCGGGGCGATACAGTGATGAATGGGGGCTGCTGTATAGCAGTTAGATGGTGGGGGCCTGTATAAGTGATATACTGGGGGGGAAGATGTTATATAGTCGCTTGCTGGGGGATCTGTTATATAGTTGATGCCTAGGGGGAAACTACTTATACAGTGATTGCTGGGGAGTGTAGTACCTCCCGGGTGTGTGATGAGCTTGTGCAGAGTTCGCATCCATAGTTGAGTTCTTTGGGGGTATAGGATCTTATACGTTGTTGTATATTAGTTGATTGCCGAGGGTGTAGGCTTGTATATGGTGATTGCAGCGCGACTTTTAACACTAGTGATTACTGTGTGCGTTTGCAGTATATCGTGGCTTACTGGTGGGGGCGGGCTTGCTCATATATGGATTACTGGTGTGGGTTGTATATATTTAGTGTATTACTAGGAGCTGCGATACAAGTGATTTACATGGGGGCGTATACAGTAATTACTGGGCCGGGGTGGCCTGTATATAGTGATTTGCTGGGCCGGGTTGGTAGTATAAAGTGGATTACTGGTGGCTGTATATACAGTTGATTTGTGCGGCTGTAGAAGTTTCATTTCTGGGGCTGTATACCATTTTGATTTATAGGGGTTCGGGCTATTGTATGTTTTTAATTTGTCTTGTGTCCGGCTGACAATACGTGAGGTTGATCTGGGTGCGTTGCTTTTTTTTTGGTATGATAGTGAATAGGTGGGTGGCCGAGGGAGATTGGGGAGCCTATATAGTCTTGGAGTGCCGTGCTGGTACGTTCATCTGCTGTGTTATATAGGAGGGCTGGGGCTGGGCTGTATCTTTGTCTTCCGTTGCCCCTATATAGCTTACTCCCTCGAAATTAATGGAGAGCAATTATATCAGGTATTGCCTGGCCGAGCTGTATTAGAAGTGACTTGATATGAGAGAGCTGTTATACAAAGCCTGATTTGTGGGGGAGCTGGAGCTGTATATCAGTGATTGCTGGGACTCTTATTCCCATGTCGGTAATTTCATAGCGTTATGCCTGGTCTGTCATCCTGTAAGGTAACATTCAAGTGGAGGGTCAGTTCAAAACAGGAGTTGTTTGAAACCGTCTATGTGTCCAAATATGTTGGATTTCCGCAATAACTGTTATTAGAGCATGGAATAATACTTTTCTTCTATATTTTTTCATATCAGGAGGGTGTCATGAGCTTACAGGACACAAGAAGATACAGTGAAATTAAAAGAAAACCAAATATAAGGGTTTTTGTCTTGATATGTGATTTACAAAAAAGGGGATACCAGATTGGAAGATAAACTTCTTGGGTTATGTGGACCAGTGGTATGGATTTGCCATTGCTGCTGTTCCTTGGTGCAGTCCGGGGAATACTTAAAAGGCATTTGAAAAGGAGGTATCACAGGCGCTGTCATGAGGGTGGGTGCCTTGTGCAGGGACAGGGAGCTCACGCTACCAACCACCTCCCGGCAAGCTTGCACCTGAGTTCAAGCCCTCTCCCACATTGCCTCCTGGCATTGGAATTTGTCTGTGCGGTAGTGAAATAAAGGGGAAAAGAATCCACTTAGTATGTGTTAACAATATAAATTAAAATAGTTTTGTTGATTTAGTTCAGAACCGTTCTGGGCCACACTGACGGGCGCCTTTGCATGCAATTACCCCCACTTGTTTCTATGTATATTAACTTTAAAACATGAATCCAACAGCATGCAGAAGAATCATTTTCGATGCGATCTTATTGTTCAGTGGTTGCTTTTTTCTTTATGTCTGAAGCATGCCCCTCCTCTCCAGCACTCTGATATCTTGACATCTTGTTCCTTCCAGGCATAAATATGAATCTCTTCTCTTGCTCATTTTGTTTCAACCATGGCATCAGGATGTGGAGATTTTTTGAACTGGTGTAAATATTCACATCAAAATATGTTTGCTAGTTCAGTTTTTGATGCGTGTGTTTATAAATCTATGTGATGTGGTCCCTTTAAGCTCCTAGCACTCTTTTTTATTTATACAAGGATGAAGGATAGATAGAATAGATATAGCTAGATAGATAGATCGTCGATAGAACTACTGTGTAGCACAAGAGACAAGATTCAAGCGGTCCATTAATCTGTTGTTGACGTATAGCGGCTTGAATGAAGAAAAAAGGTCCTCTTGAGACCGAACCACGTTGCTGTTATACTCCACCATGGAATTTATAAAAATAGCAATCATCCACTGTTTCTGTTTTAAACTACATTTGCTCTCTCCTTGTCCCCTACCCCCCCCCTCTTTCCACTTCCTTCCTGGTTGCGTGGCTCTCCCGGTCTCCCCCTCTTTTTTAAGAAGATGGTGAACTCCGTCAGATCTGAACGGGAAAGCGACACATGCAGGATATTGGGCACACGATCTTAGTAAATGTTGACACAGTGCATTATAGACGGACAATGCACTTTCTGTGAACTCCAAGGAACGAGTAAGTAAATGTGCACCATTATATATCGTAGTAGCAAGTGACAAATATGTGAAGAGAAAAGATGTTGAATATTGCTAAAGGATTTACAAAGATTTGAAAGATTTATGCTTAGAGTGACATAATTTCAGTTTTTTGTGAATGTTTTGTAAGAGTTTAATGGTTTAAGTTGTACTTCAAATGTAGTACAAATTAATTTAAAACTATAAGTTGAGTATTGCTATATTCATTCTGACCCAGAGAATTAGGTTTTTTATTTTCTTTATATTACATGATGTGAAGAAACCCATGACGTTCGGGACCCCTGAAGGGCATGCAAGGTCACTTAGTTATGCTTTTAAGACACTCCCAGAATGCACATGTTCGGAGAGGCGCATGAAGTCGCACAACTTCCGGATATGGTACAACAATAAATCACAGCCCTGAATCCACTAACTCTTTTCTCTCGATCCACTAACCCCAATGTCCGTGTTTCTCAGTTATATACATGCTACCGCGATGGTTCTGTTGTTTTACTGAGAGTAGTGAAAGGGGTCTTATAACCCCCCCTTTCACTAGTCTCAGTGAAACAACAGAGCCATCGCGGTGGTTCCATCGCGGTAGCATGTATGTAACTGCGAGAACACGACAATTGGGGTAGTGGATCGAGAGAAAAAGAGCAAACGGTTAAGTTTATGATTTAATGCCTAGGGAACATAGACAATTACAGTACACACAATATATATATATATATATATATATAGATATCTATATAAATAGTATATATATATATATTTTATAGTTAAACAGAGTACAAAATACAAAGGAGTACTACAAATATCAGGAATTCAGTAAGTTATTTATGTTGTGTGTTGGCTTAATGACCTGATAATCCACACCTTAAGATCTTCCTTTGCACTTGATGGTAAATTGGTTCCTAGGTGAAAGACCAGGAGCATCAGAGGTGTTCTGATTCTATCAGGTGCAGACACACCTCTACCACCCCGAGAGGGGTCATTGGTCCCTCCTACCTGTTATTATATCCAGAACCTAGGAGCAGCCATAGCTTCCCCAGGGTGAGTTGTAGGGTCAGGGTTCTCATATCATTAGATCTGTGTGAATCCCTGGATCGCATTGATACCAAACCTGATACATTTGCTATGGTCCTAGCCAGAGATGTTTATAGCTCTGGACCTAAGGATGCTAGAGCCTAAATAGACATGTCGAAATGATACACTAGGAACACAGGTTCCATAAATGTATTTGCCCTTGGGCTGAGATGGACCATAACTCCATAACTGTTCCTAATCAACGTATTGGTCTAAGAGTTTTATCACTCTTTGTTCTCCTGTTCAAAAATGGGGGGGGGGGGGTGGAATGAGAGAAATCAGCTCAAGCCTTTGGAGACACCCTGACTGGGGAAATGCTTTCAAACCCAGCCCCCTGCCGAACCATAGTTGATCTGCAGCCTTAGTAGTGTTAGAAAGCTCCATAAGACTAATTATGCTGAAGCTGGGGGGAAGTGGGGAATTTTAGTAGTATATGCCCTCCCTCCCCCTGGCCATATATCACACATGGCAAATGACATGGCTATTTTCAGAACCTACATAAACATGATAGAAGAGAGACCAACATAACTGGCTGGTGAGCTCGAAACAGGATACTGAGATCTTCCACCCTTGAGACAGAAAGGGGTCTTATACCTAGAGCTATCACAGAATTATAAAACATCCTGTGGATATGCTACAAAGAGTTTGAACTACATATAATACCAACTCTATACTCTAGACATGTCTCTCTGTCTTTCTTTTACATTAGAGAGGGATGTATGTCCATCTATTTAAAGAGATCCTTGGTATGACACAATTGTATACACACTTATTAGGCATGAAATTAAATTTAAAAAACCTGATACTTCAGTTTAGCACTAAGAACTGTACATTTTAAAAGATCAGCATTATATATTTGTAAGACAGGAGGTCCCATACTTAAGGACACCCAATTTACAGACGACCCCTAGTTAGGACCCCTCTGCTCGCTGTGAACTCTGGTGAAGCTCTCTGAATGCTTTACTATAGTCCCAGACTGTAATGATCAGCTGTAAGGTGTCTGTAATGAAGCTTTATTGATAATCCTGGGTCTAATTACAGCAAAAAAAAAAATTGAAACTCGAATTGTCACTGGGGCAAAAAAAAAATTGTCTGGATCTACAATGAAAAAATATACAGTTCCGACTTGCATACAAATTCAACTTAAGAACAAAACTATGGAACTTATCTTGTATGTAATCCGGAGACTGCCTGTATATACAAGTTATTCTAGATGTTCTTTGCAGATACAAAAAAATGGATGACATACAGATGACAAACTGATGGATTTTGCAGACATATGACTCAAATGCAGATTATACATGCACAGGAGATATGTACCACAGTTGATTGTGGCCAAGAACAGCAGATGTTGGTGTACGGGTAGATTTATAGTGTAGTTCAAACCTACAGTAAGTTGTAAATATCAGTTCAGGCGGTCCCCTACTTAAGAACCCCTGGCTTACAGATGACCTCTAGTTAAAAAACAGACCTCTGGATATTGGTAATTTACTGTACTTTAACCTTAGACTACAATATAGTGCTATAACAGGTATCACATGGTGTGGGTCTGCAATAAGCTTGTATGTTAATCCTGCGGGTTCTTATGACATACCTAACAGTTTAAAATCCAGTGTACCACAAGAGAACGCAAAAGAAAATAGGCTGGGATTACAATGATAAAATATACAGTTTCGACTTACATACAAATTCAACTTAAGAACAAACCTACAGAACCTATCTTGTACGTAACCCGGGGACTGCCTGTATATGGCGCACATAAGGCAAGAGATGTGCCTAGTTTATTAAAAAAACATGTCCCTTCTATTTTTTTAATGCTATGCAAATAGAGTCTAGAATAGGAAAGTCTTGACCAACTTCCCCTATACAACACAAGACTAAATTTTCAGTGGTGGTGTCTTGTTTATTTTCAGTACAATTCTTTTTAGGACATGAAAAACACTTGTATATAATGACACAAAAGTTTTACACAAAAAAAAGTTTGTGTCTTTTATGCTAATTTAATCTAATGAAAAAAAACGCCATCAATGGGTAACAGAAAAAAAATATTTTTTTTCCCTTAAAACTACAATTACAAATTATCTTGACGCTAGTATTACAAGAGCTGAGCTTACTGTACAAACCAAAAGGACATCAACTTATTGAATTCTTTCAGCAAGCACTGGATGAATATTGTAGTTTAGGGAAATTCTCATTATTGTCTTTTTCTCTTTGTCTACACATTTTACTGTAAAAAGAATCAATTCTGCAGTAAATACAAAGTATAGCTAATAGTCCATTTAGTGTTTCTTCTCAGACTAATGCTGACAAAGATACATAAACTGAGCTGTTCGAAGCCACAGATGTTTGTCAGTATTGATCTCTAGTAGTAATGATCTGTAGGCATCTTATAGTACATATGGGAAATTTCGCAAAAGCAGAAGGCGAAAGACTCTAGTCTTCATCTCTAGCAGCCAACAAACTTATATGTCTCCAAGAAGTCACACTTATGAAAACTCATAAATTATTTAGCTTTTTAATTAAAAGTAAGTTTTAGTAACTGCCACCGTTTCTAAGCATCTGCCAGAATGAGCTAATGAGCCAGCCCCCAAGGTAGTATACGCTGCCCCCAGTAGTAACAGATTGGCCCGCAGTAGTATACAGCGTGCCCCAGTAGTATACAGATTTCCCCCAAGTAGTAACGGCTTGCCCCCAGTAGTATACAGATGCCCCCGGGCTGTATACTACATGGGGGCTGGTTGGCTGTATACTACATGGGGGCTGGCTGTATACTACACCCTCGGCTTATACTCGAGTCAATAGGTTTTCCCAGTTTTCGGTGGTAAAATTAGGGGTCTCGGCTTATACTCGGGTCGGCTTATACTCGAGTATATACGGTATTATATCATATTCAAATTTTGGTGTGATTTCTTTGAGCTCACTCAGCAGCCTATGGAACCTAGAATAGCTGAAATTGTGTAAGAAAGAGGATCCTGATATACTGAATATGAAAAATGAAAAAGCTAACATGTAAATAGGCCTAGTCCATAAAGGGTTAAAACCATATATTTTCTACATGTTTTCATCATAGTACTGCATTATGTTTCCCCATTTATATATAAACAAATATAGACTGAAACTAATTTTGTGGGGGTTTTCTGTTGTGTCGTCAAGATATGCAATTAAAATCCCAGAAAAGAAAGATGGTGAACTCCGTCAAGATCGAACGGGGCAAGACTGACAATGAGGATATTGGGCACACGATTTAAGTACACTGTTTGAACACAGTGAATTATAGACGGGACAATTGCACCTTTCTGGGCTTGAAACTCCAGGATATCGATGAAGTAAATGTTGCACCAATATATATCGTCAACGTTAGAAACGTGACAAATATCGTACTAGGTGACGAGAAAGATGTGAAAATATTGCTAAAGGGATTTACAAAGATTGAAAGATTTAGCCTCTAGCAGTGAGATAATTGTCAGTTTTTGTGAAGTTTGGTGAAGAGTTAACGGTTTGTTTACGGTGTACTTCAGAATGTAGTACAAATTAATTTAAATAAGTATAAGTTGCGTATGCTATATTCATTCTCCCACCCCAGAGAATTAAAGTTTTTTATTTTTTTACTTAGTCCAATGATGTGAAGATAGAAAACCCCTGACGTTAGGGCCCTGAAGGGCATGCAAGGTGCACTTACGTTTGCTTGTGTAAGACCACTCCAGAGGCACATGTCGGAGGGCGAAGGCGGAAGTCGCACAACTTCCGGATATGGTACAACAATAAATTCACAAGCCTGAATCACGAATCATTTCTCTCGTTCCACAACACAAATGTCCGTGTTCTCGTTATTATACATGATACCGCGAGTTGTTGTTTTACTGAGAGTAGTGAAACGGGGTCTTAACCCCCCCTTCACTGTCTCAGTGAAAAACAGAGCCATAGCGGGTCCTGGGTTCCATTCGCCCTGCTTTGCCCACTCAAGTGTCCGGTCTATGGTAGCATGTAGGTAACTGCGAGAACACGACAATTGGGGTAGTGGATCGAGAGAAAAAGAGCAAACGGTTAAGTTTATGATTTAATGCCTAGGGAACATAGACAATTACAGTACACACAAATTATATACCTATATATATATATAGTATATCTATTAAATAGTATATATATATATATTTTATAGTTAAACAGAGTACAAAAATACAAAGGAGTACTAAAAATATCAGGAATTCAGTAAGTATTTATGTTGTGTGGTGCGAGACCTGAAATTCCACCACTTAAGATCTTCCTGTTGCCATTGAGGTAAAATCGCGTTCCTAGGTGAAAGAAAGGAGCATCAAGGTGTTCTGAGCTATCAGGTGCAGACAACACCTCGACACACCTACGAGAGGGGTCATTGGTCTGCTCATAACTGTATTATATCCAGAACCTAGGAGCAGCCATAGCTCCCCAGGGGAGTTGTAGGGTCAGGGTTCTCATATAATAGATCTGTTGTGAAGTCCTGGATCGCATTTGATACCAAAACTGTACATTTTGACGTATGTGTCCTAGCCAGAGAGTTAATAGCTCTGGACCTAATGGAGGCTAGAGCCGAATATTAGACATGTCCGAAAATGATTACACTTGGAACACAGGTTCCATAAATGTATTTGCCCTTGGGCTGAGATGGACATAAACTCCATAACTGTTCCAATCAAACCGTATGGGTCTAAGAGTGTTATCACCTTTGTTCTCATGTTCAAAAATGGGGGGGGGGTGGGGGTGGAATGAGAGAAATTCAGCTCAAAGCCTTTGGCAGACACTGACTGGGGAAGGAAATGATTCAAACCAGCCCCCTGCCGAACCATGTTGATCTGCAGCTTAGTTGTAAGTTGTGAGCAAGTCCATAAGACTATCTATGTGAAGCTGGTGGGAAAAAAAAAGTGGGGAATTAGTAGTATATGCCCTCCCTCCCCCTGGCCATATAGCACACATGGGCAAATGACATGGCTATTTAGAACCTACATATACATGGATAGAGACGATTGAGACCACCATAACTGGCTGGTGAGCTCGAGAAACAGGATACTGAGATTCCACACTTGAGACAGAAAAGGGGTCTTATTACCTAGAGGCTATCACAGAATTATAAAACATCTGTGGATATGCTCACAAAGCAGTTGAATACATATAATACCACCTCTATACTCTAGACATGTCTCTAGTATTTCGTACATTAGAGAGGGAATGACTGTCATCTATTTAAAGAGATCCTGGGATGACACAATTGTATACCATGATTAGGATGAAATAAATTAAAAAACCTATACTTCAGTTTTAGCAACTAAGAAACTGTAAATTTAAAGATCAGAATGTAGATATTGTTAAGAACAGGAGGGGTACCATCTTCAGGGACACCCAATTTACAGACGAACCTAGTTAGACCTCGCCTATGCTCGCGGTGAACTTCTGGTGAAGCTTTCTGAAGAGTTACTATAGTCCCAGACTGTAATGATCGTGTTAAGGTGGTCTGTATATGAAGTGATTATTGATAATCCTGGGTCTAAATTAAAGCAAAAAAAAAAAATTGAAACTCGAATTGTCAATGGGCCAAACAAAAAAATGGAGGATCTACAAGGAAACAAAATATACAAGTTCGACTTGCAACAAATTCAAACTTAAGACAAAAACTAGTAACTTAGCTTGTATGTAATTACTGGGAGACTGCCTGTATATTACAAAGTTTCTTCTAGATTGTTCTTGCGAGATACAAAAAAATGGATGAAATAAAGTAGACTAACTGAAGGGAATTTTGCAGACATATGACTCAAAATGCAGATTATAATGCACAGGAGAGTATTGTACCCAGTTGATTGTGTGCATAAGAACAGCAGATGCTTTTGGTACGGGTAGATTATAGTGGTAGTTCAAATCCTACGTAAGTTGTAAATATCAGTTCAGGCGGCCCCTACTTAAGTAAGAACCCCTGGCTTACGATGACCTCTAGTTAAAAAACAGCACATCTGGACTATGGGGTATTTATGACTTTAACCTCTAGACTATACAATATAGTTGCTATAACACGTATCACATGGTGTGGGTCTGCAATAAGCTTGTATGTTAATCCTGCGGGTTCTTATGACATACCTAACAGTTTAAAATCCAGTGTACCACAAGAGAACGCAAAAGAAAATAGGCTGGGATGTACAATGATAAAAATACAGTTTCGATATTACATACAAATTAAACTTTAAGAACAAACACCAGAACTATCTTGTAAAGTACCCAGGGAGCGCCTACTTGGCTCTGGCGCACATAAGGAAAGAGATGGCCTAGTTTATAAAAAAACATGTCCCTTCATATTTTTTAATGGCTAGGCAAAAGAGTCTAGAATAGGAAAAGTCGTACCAACTTCCCCCTATACAACACTAAGAATAAATATTTTCAGTGGTGGTTGTCTGTTTTGTTCAGTACAATTCTTTTTTAGGACATGAAAACCACTGTATATAAGACACAAAAGTGTGTACACTAAAAAAAATCGTTGGGTGCGTCTGTATGCCTAATTTAATCTAATGAAAAAAAACGCCAGCAATGGGTAAACAGAACCAAAAAAATATGTTTTTGCCATAAAAACTACAAATACAAATTATCTTGACGATGTTAGTATACAAGAGATGAGCTTCTGAGGACAAACCAAAAAGTACATCTAACTTATTGATTCTTTCAGCAAGGTTAACTGGCAATGAATATTGTAGTTAGGAAATTCTCATTATCGGTTTTGGCTCTTGTCTACAATTTACTGTAAAATAGAATCAATTCTGAGTAAAATACAAGAGGTATAGCTATATAGTCCATTTACGTGTTCTTCTCAGACTATGCTAGACAAAGATACATAAACTGAGCTGTTCGCAGCCACAAGATGTTTGTCCGTATTGATCTCTAGTAATGATATGTTGGCATCTAGAGTAACATATGGGAAATTTCGCCCAAAAAAGCAGAAGGCGAAAAGACTCTAGGTCTTCATCTCTAGCCGCCAAAAAAACAAAACTATTCAGTCTCCACGAAGTCACAACTATGAAAATCATAAAATAGTTAGCTTTTTAATAAAAAGTAAGGGTTTAGTAACTGCCACCGTTCTACGCATCTGCCAGAATGAGCTTAATGATACTGACAACGATCAACATTACAATAAAAAAGCTTAGATGCAATGGCTAAGAAGAATTGACTATTCCCAAATAGCAGAAATAAGAGGTCTGTGGAGCTGATTATTAGGTCACAGAAGATGCACCAAGGTAAATGAGAAATCCACGCGGGTAATTAAATGTTTCATATTTGTAACCACTACATTAATAAAATAAACATAGAAAATATTCTCAATCTCTTTTGGTACCATTTTGCCCTCCTAATTATAAATTTCATGAAAATGTTTTTTATCAAAAAGTCAAAATTTCACAAAATAGTCATAAATAAAAATGTCATTCTTTTTAATCCGTTTCTAAAAGAGATTTTAAAACTAAAGCAAACCATTATAAATGCTATTATCTCCTTGATCGTTACTAATTCATAACAAATAAAACAAAACAAAAAACATTTACGTCTGTACACTACGGCATGGAATTTTCCTTCAGCTTTCAGTACTTGAGCTATCTTCAATCGTACTTGTGAAGTATTAAGTATAATGTGAAAGTGCTTTTCTTTGCACATCTTGTCGAAATATGGAAATAAAATGGTTTGTGCCTGTCCGGGACGGCCCTCAGTATGTGCACATGACAGGCAGCACACAGTTTGGACACATTAAATCGGTAGGATTGTACCGCAGCCAGTTCCTGGAGATTACGAGAAGCATGCTTACAATCGCGCACCAGATCCACTGAGCATGATCAGAACTAATCACAGCCAGATATGGAATAATGGGAAACTAGTGTACAGTAAGAAGTGACTTTGCAATGAGATGTGAAAATCAGGACAAGCAATCATATCGGTAGAAAAATCTTACTAAAGGTAAAGGTGCCCTCCCAATATTGTGTTTTAGGTTGGTATATAATGGGATGTGGTCTTCAATAAAGGGAGGGAAGAAGGTTTCACGCAGGGGTGATAGTCCCTTTCTTACGGTGGGTAAAAACGTCTGTGTGAGGGGAAGCGATATTATAATCATACCACACGTTGGCGTGATTTGTTCGGTGATTACTTTGATCATAAGCAGCTATGGAACTAGAACTAGCTGAAATTGTGTAAGAAATGAGGAGTCTGACTATACTGAATATGCAAAAATGGGAAAAAGTTAACAGTAAAAGGCATAGTCCTTAAATGGTGTTTGTTAAAACATATATTTCTAATGTTTTCACCTTAGTACTGGATTTCGGTTTCCCCATTTTAGGGACCTATATAAACAAATATAGACTGAAACTAATTTTGTGGGGGTTTTCTGTGAGATCACCTAATTTATTTGATAGATGAGTCAGTTATGACTGAACTTGAACACAAAATATGGTTAAAAAAACGTAAGTACAAGCACTGATGACTATGGATGATACTACTTCTCTGTCTTTATAAAACATTCAACTGAAACTTATAGTTAAAGGCATTGTCTTGGATGTAAAAAAAATATATACATGGCTGGAGGCTGTATATAAAACAATAAACATCTTATACTCACATACTACAGTGCTCTCATTCATTCCCTCTTTTAAATGCATAGTTTAAAAAAAAATATTTTTTACCTAGTTTAAGTCACTTATGGAATGCTAGTAAAACAAACATTTTGAGCAAAGGTTGTCTTAAAGGGGTTGACCACTTTACCTCATATTTTTGTAATGTGTGTAAGTGTGTGGGACAGGATATTAGGTAATTTACCAATATACATCTATTAAAAGTTCTACACTGCTTTCTATATATATGTAAAGTGAAGCCTTTTTGTCTTTAACCTCATCAGCCAGACATTCAAGTCCATAAAATGGCTGCAGATGGAGGTCCATAACCAATCAGGGCAGGGTGATTGTTCATGGACAGATAGAGATCACATGATCCTCCATCTGACATCATAGGAATGTGTTGCTAATGAGGTAAAAGACAGGAGGCTTTAAATAAAGTGACCAGTCCCTTTAAGGCAGTGATGGCAAACCTTTTAGAGACTGAGTGCCCAAACTACAACAAAGACCCGCTTATTTATCGCAAAGTTCCAACACAGAAATTTAATTTGTGATTTATACTCGCTTCTCTGTCACAGTTTTCATTGATACCAGCACTCTGAGGACACCAATAAAGCAGAAAATAGTCCCAGGTAGAGCTGTCACTTTAAAATAGCTCTGTCCACAGCAAGTCCTGGGCTGTCTGGGACTGCAGGAAGATACCTGGAGTCATCTCTGGTGATGGCCTGAGTGCCCACAGAAAGGGCTCTGAGTGCCACCATAGGCTAGCCATCACTGCTTTAAGGTTTCATATGGATTTTACATCAACAGACTCTTCAATTTGCTTACAAGGTGTGCCCTGAAATTTAATGAGCTGCACTATTAGAAATTACTTTATGCCAATATTTGTGCAAGCCATTTCTTACTTGAAACTACGAGGAACTTTTGAATTAAGCAAACATCATGTAACCGTTCTAGCTCCTTGTTACATTTCTTTAATGATGAAATTATATAATTTGGTGAATAGAGATGAGCGAACACTAAAATGCTCGGGTACTCGTTATTCGAGACGAACTTTTCCCGATGCTCGAGTGCTCGTCTCGAATAACGAACCCCATTGAAGTCAATGGGAGACTCAGGTAAATGATAAAAGTTTGCCAGTATTTTTTGTGGATTACACAGCAGGGTGGCGACAAAGTTAACAAGTTTGTTGTGGAAGCCATGAAAACAACCCAAAATTCTGCCTGACACAGCTCGTTTGATAAGGGGACCATGTATGCTTACAGTTCATGCCAGTAGCTGCACTGGCTGCCAGTCTCCTTTCGAATAGTTTAAAATAATAACCCTCATCCATAAAGCTCTGTATAATGCTGCACCCCCCTACCTCTCCTCTCTTATCTCAGTCTATCGCCCAACCCGTGCTCTTAGATCCGCCAGTGATCTTAGATTAACCTCTACCCTAGTGCGGACCTCCCACTCGCGTCTCCAAGACTTCTCTAGAGCTGCACCAATTCTATGGAATGCTCTGCCCTGGACTATCAGACTAATACCTAACCTCCAAAGTTTCAAACGTGCTCTTAAAACCAATTTCTTTAGGCAAGCCTATAACACTCATTAACTGCATGAAGTTTTAACTCTTCTACTAACCCGTCCTGTGTCGTCCTCCCATCTGTTATCCAGCAACCAACAGGCACCAGACTTCTCTACAGTCCCATTCACCCTGGACCTGGTATATAAGATGACGGCTGAGTGGTTCAAGCGACAGCAATTCCATTTATTATATTTTGTTCTATTCCCTAAGAAGAATGGCTTGACCATTAAATATTCTTTTACCTCGTGTTACCCCATCATCTTCATAAACCGTAAGCTCTGGCGAGCAGGGACCTCACTCCTGTTGTTCCATACAAATGTTGTGCTCTGTTACATTACATTTGTATTTGTTTCCTATGATTTGTAAAGCGCTAAGTATTCGTCCGAGCAACGAGCAGTTTCGAGTACCCTAATGCTCGACCGAGCATCAAGCTCGGACGAGCATGTTCGCTCATCTCTAATCTTAACCCCTTTCTGTCCCCCTTAACAATTACATTTTTAGACTAGCATTATGGTTCTCTGGTAGAAGTTCATTAATTTATGTGCTGTCTTTTGTGTCCATATCAGCTCTTGTTGCCCACCAACTAGCTGTTCACGACAGAACCGAACAAAAACAGAAGTCCAGCTTTATTTTGGGTTCAATATACATTGATATGAACTGCTGCTGAACTCCTATTTGGCTCAAAGGGAGTTAAAGGGAACCTGTCATCAAGAACAGGCACTATACACATTACTCACCCTCACAGTGACTGTGTTTAAAAGTGCAGTGCAGGTGCCCCATCTTAAATCTGCCATATCCCACCAGTAAAATCATTTCCCAAACATTTTCTGCCTTTGTCAATTTTGGCTCCACCCACTTGTGTGTGTGTCTCCACCTACCATGGGTTTGTAAAACGGTGAGAAGATCTGCAGTTTCCCACGCACTGTTCACTACTAAATGTACCTTGCAGTAAGAGGGACCACATTCTGGTAAGGACAAGGAGAGGACTTCCTGTCTGCTTGGGCCGAGATTTGAAGCGACACAGAGATGTCAGAGAAAAGAAGGTGACATGGTACACCTACAGCCAAGGAGAAAACTTGATTCTTCTCTTTTGTTTTGTGTGGAAACTGTTTTCGTTAAGTACAATAGCAATATGAGCAAAGATATCAAGAATATGACAGCAGGGCATTGTACCATTTTTACATGGACATCAATTATCATAAGTCAAGAAGTGACATAAAACAACCAACATATCAAAGCATAATATCATTAAGTCAGGAAATATCACAAAGTGGTAACATAGTTAATATAAGATAGTCTAAGTCTACCTAGGGGTGGCAATCTGAATAAGAAGTTGTTAAATAGGGAGACCTTTTGGATGTTTCTCTTACAGAGTAGACATTCAATGGGTCTTAACCGTAGGAGGGATTTGATCTTATGTTATTAATTCCGGATATTATTAAATGAAGCATATTAGATTCACATATAACAAATGGTAGTAATATGATATCCCTTTGTGTGTTAACAGGACCGGGATTTCCCAATTATGCCATTATGCCCATGTACAAATGTTTTTAGCAATAATCATACCATGTTTTATGTAGAACGATCTTTTGTCTGGCTCATACATGGTTAATAAATCCAATGCATCGGTTTACTTCGATCCTAAAGTGTAAACCATGACTAAGTCTGATAGGACGAAACGTGTTGGTTTTTGTGTTATGTCCTTGATTTCCGTGGACGTGCTGGAGTATCCTTTTGTATTTTCAATTGATTGGTGAGTTTAACCCCTTAACAACTTGGCCTTTTTTAGTTCCATTTTTCACTCACCACCTTCGAAAATCTATAACTTTTTTATTTTTCCACATAAAGAGCTCTGTGATGGCTTATTTTCTGTGTAACAAATTGCACTTCATAGTGACAGTATTTAATATTCCATGCCGTGTACTAGGAAGCGGAAAAAAAATTCCAAATGCAGTAAAAATGGTAAGAAAACCACATTTGCGATATTTTCTTGTGGGCTTGGATTTTACAGCTTTCACTGCGCGCCCCAAATGACATGACTACTTTATTGTTTGGGTCAGTGTGATCATGTGGATACCAACCAAAACCTCCTGTACAATTTTCTTTTTATTTTGCCATCTTATGGTGCCAATAACTTTTTCATACTTTGGGTGGGTAGTGTAATTGTTTGCGAATTTTGATGGCAGTTTCATTGCTATAATTTTTAGGACTGTGCAACCTTTTGATCACTTTTTATAAATTTTTTTTAGATTTTTCAAAATGGCAACAAAATGCCATTTTCGACTTTGGACGCTATTTTCCGTTACAGGGTTAAACACAGTGAAAAAACGTTATTATATTTTGATAGATCGGACATTTTTGGACGCGGAGATATCTAATGTGTTTATGATTTTTACTGTTTATTTATATTTTACTGTTTATTTATATTTATATCACAGGGGGGGTGATTTGAATTTTTAGGGTTTTTTATTATAATTTTTTTTTTACTTTTTACTTTTTTTTATTTTTACTTTTACTATTTTTCAGACTCCCTAGGGTACTCTAACCCTAAGTTGTCTAATCGATCCTACCATATACTGCCATACTGCAGTATGGCAGTATGTGTGGATTTTACTCCCCATTCATTACGATGTTCAATTAGCACATTGTAATGAATTGGTTAAAACAAAGTAGCCTCGGGTATTCGGATCACCTGAGGCTACCATGACGACGGATCGCTGCTCCCCCTGATCGCCACTCCCCCTGATCGCCGCTCCCCATCTTTTTGAAATCGCCTGCTGCTGGCGCCGATTGGGGTGAGAACACCCGCGATCGGTGCTAGCAATGATCGTGGGTGTTACCGGTAAGCCTTTGCTTCATTATGCAGCAAAGACTTACCGGCTATGGAGAGGGCTCGGCCCGCGAGCCCTCTCCATGCACCGGGACCGGGCGTTAAGCTTGACTACATGTTTTCTAGATGTCTGCTTACTGTCATTCTATAGAAAGTTTCATTGCTTATTTCTGGTGGACAGAAATCAGAAATCCTACCATGGTCACACAGGTGGGCAGCTCATTACAGAGTAATCAGAGGTGTGCGATATAACGAGATGAGTATCTCTTTGACCATGGTCAAATTTCTGTCTGCTACAAATCAGCTTTCTTTCGAATGACAGCAAGGAGAGATCTAGGAAACTGTGAAGATTTTATACAGAAAGTATCAAAAAAGTTTCAAAACCTGGTTAACTTAGGGGAAGACCATGTATTGCGTGGGTAATCCCTTATTGAAGTTTTACCTTCAGGTCTTAATGGAAAATATAGTAGTTCCAAGGAAATTATGTATACAGGAGTGGAAACTTTCCACTGCTATTATTGTAGGATCACTGAACTCTATACATGTGGACATTTGAATATTTCAAGCGCTTCTTATTTTATTTCACATTAATCTATGAGCACTGTGTCTATATAGGCCTTTAGTATGTTTAATAAACATTGAGAGGCATTTCACTGCATATCGCTATGATAAGAAGCTAATAAGACTTGTTTACTCTGGAAAGTTGTTTATCTTTTTAGAAACTTGCTGGAATAGAATTAGTCAGCAGAAGAAGAATGCCAGATGAGATGACACTGAGTTAGTGCCTAATTGAAATCCAACCCCTACTAAATTTTCCCACTTCGGTCTTTGCTATGGATATGTGCGTCACTAAGCGCAGAACACAGCGGTCGCAAGTCTAACTACAAATTGCTCAGAATTGGCTAGTACATGCACTGCAGAAAGTAC
>WNYA01002386.1:0-21107 GCA_019512145.1 Engystomops pustulosus
CCCCCTTCCCTTTATTCATTGGCTGTTACAATCTATAATGCGGGACCGCTATGGCGGTACAATGAGGGACCTATAGGGCAGTAATATGGCTGTTATGGCAGATTTATACAGTGTGCTGCATTGTGGGAGATTTGTAAGACAGTCAATGCAAAGGGAACACGGCACAGCAGGGTGAGGAAACGACCCCTTCGTAGAGAAGCTTGATTGGAAATCAAATCAATATTCACGATCCATGTGCTACTAAAACATACACAAAGGAATAATTAAAGATATCTCCAGTGACAATACATAAAACTGGCTGCACGAAGCACAGAGCACAGCAGTGTGAGGACTCCCACCAGGGACAATCCTGTAATATAAATCCATATTACACAGTCCTGCTGCTACGAAACAAACACTTCAGTGACAAATACAAGACGGCGTGCATAAACACAACAGGGTGACAAACCCGCCCCCCCGGAACAATACCTAATATAAATTGCTATTCACAGTCTTGCTGGCTACTAACAACTTACATAAGGTCTGATTACACACCTCTCCCGGGACAACATCAAACACTGGCTGCAGAGCACACAAAGCACAGCAGTGTTAGGACAACCAGTCTGTACATATCTGATATAAATCCATATTTCACAGTCCTGCTGCTACTAACAACCATAAACAAAGCTCTGAAGAAACGCATCTCTCCAGGACAATGCTAGCACAAGCTACAAGAGCACAGAGCACAGCCAGTGTGAGGGACACGTCCCAGAACAATCAAGGAATATGATCCATATTTCCAATTGCTAAACACATTTACAAATGTAACAATTAACCTCAATTTCTGGGGAAAATACACTAATACGGCCTGCCAGAGAGCACACAGAAGCAGCATGTGAGGACCGCTCCCGTAAAATCCTGAAGTAAAATCCCATATTTCAACGTACAAGCTACACTAACAACATAACTACATAACGGAATGGACAAGACCTTCCTCTGCTACAGTCTAATGGTCCAGATTCCCTTAAAGGCAAGCCCAAGATTTAAAGGGGATTGTCCAGGCTTAAAAAAACATTATCTTCAGGCTGGGGGGCCTGTAAAAACTGAAAAAATTTTATATTTAACCCTCCATTTCTCCCATTGTCCCCGAGACCGGCGTTCCGGCGACTATCCACTCGAGATACAGGATACGATTCAGCTCTGTAGTCAGACAGGAGCGCCAAGGTCTGTAAAGAAACTGACAGGTGCAGGACAGCGTGAAAAACCAAAAACTAGAGAGGTTATTTTTTAATTTTTATTTTTTTTAAGCTCCTCCCCCCTAGAATGTTCTTTGTTAAAGCCCGGACAACCCCTTTAAGACTTCAGTATAACCAGATAATTTCCCACGTGATTACTACCATCATAGCGTCCATTGAGAGATAGATCCACGTGACTGCCGGAACAAACAGGAGGGTGAGAGACGCGGCCAGGAACTTCCTCCTCCCCCTGCAGAATCCCAGCATTCTCTCAGAATAGGCCAATCCCAAGGGTGACCACGCCCCTACACCGAAACAGCGCAATCGCCAACGCTCTCACGGCATCATGTATCTACAGGAAAGGAAAGGATTCATTATAATCAGGAGAATCCCAGGTGTATACCGGCAGTACATATCTATTATAAAGGAGTCCCAGGATACCCGTACTACTACGAGCTCCCAGGTATACCAGTAATAACATATATATACAGGAGAACCCAGTGTAGTACCAGCTGGTAACATAATCATTTATATAGGAGATCTCCCAGGGTTTACCAGTGTCAGATATCATTATTACAAGTAGATCCCCAGGTTAAACGGCTGTACATATATCATTTATACAGGAGATCCCCCAGTTTACCGATGTACAAATATCATTATATACAGGTAGATCCCTTATCGGGGTTTCGATCAGGTTCTAGGGCTGTACATATATCAATTATATACAGGAGATCCCAGTAGACCGGCTCTGTACATAGTTCATTATATACAGAGATCCCCAGGGTTCTACCGTGTACATATATCACTTATATACAGGAGATCCCCAGGTTAACCAGTCATATTCATTATATACAGGAGATCCCCGGTTATCCGGCTGTACATAATCATATATACAGGAGATTCCCCAGGTTATCCGCTGTACATATATCAAATTATATAACAGGATGATCCCTATGTTATACCGATGTACGTATATCATATATTAAGGATCCCCATGGTTATACCGGCTCGTAATCAAATTCATATACAGGAGATCCCCAGGTTCTACGCGCTGTACATATGATCATTATTACCGGAGACCCCAGGTTATACCGGCTGTACTACTATCATTATATGCAGAGATCCCAGGTACCGTCCTTATATCGACAGAGATCAGGTAACCGGCGGCTGTACATATATCATTATTACAGGAGATCCCAGGTTATATACAGCTGTACACTATTATCATATATACAGAGCCTCCAGTGTATACCCGGCTGTAACATCATCTATATACAGGAGATCCCTAGAGTATACCGGCTGTACATATTATTTATAAAGATCTGACCCTAGTACTATAGACACAAGAGATCCCCAGGTTTATACCGGCTGTACAATATCTTATATTACAGAAGACCCCAGGTATTACCGGCTGTACTATATCTTATATACAGGAGATCCCAGGTTATCCGCTGTACATATAAATTATATCAGAGATACCACAGGTTTATACCGGTGTAATATATCTTATTACAGAGATCCCCAGGTTTATAGCGGGTTGTACATAATCATTATACAGGAGATCCCCAGGTTATTCCGGCTTGTACCATAATCATTATAATACAGGGATCCCCAGGTTATACGTGTACATATATCATGTATATACAGGATCCCAGGTTATACCTGGCTGTACATATTCATCATTATAGTACAGGAGATCCCCGGTGATAACGGCGTAACAATACCATTTATACAGGAGACCCCAGGGTATAACCGGCTGTACATATATATTAATACAGAGAATCCCAGAGTTTACCAGCTGTACATATATCATTATAACAGGAGATCCCAGTTATACCGAAGCTGTACATTATCATTTATATACGGAGATCACCAGGTGTTATACCGGCTGTTACATATATCATGATATAAGGAGATCCCCAGGTATATACCGGCTGTACATGACATCATGTATATACGGAGATCCCAGGTTATACCGGTCGTACATATTCATTATATACAGGAGATCCCCAGGTCTATACCGGCTGTACAAATTCATTATATACGGAGATCCCAGGTTATAGCGTGTAAAGCCGAAATTTTTTCAATATTACAGGCAGATCCGGTTATACAGGCGCTTGTACATAATCATATACAGGAGATCCACAGGTTATTCCGGCTGTACAATCAGATATACAGGAGATCCCCAGGGTATACCGGCCCTGGACATATAATCCATTATATACACGGAACACCCAGGTTATTCCGGCTGTAATATATCATTATTACAGGAGATCCCCAGTATACCGGCTGTACATATATCATTATATACAGGGAGACCCCAGTTAAGACGGCTGTACAATATCATTATATACAGGAGACCCCAGGTATACCAAATGTACATAAATCATATTAAGGAGATCCCCCGTATACCGTGTACATAGATCATTATATACAGGAGATCCCCCGGTTCATACGGCTGTTACTAATCATGATATACAGGAATCCCAGGTTATAACGGCCTGTTAACATATTCATTTATATACAGGAGATCCCCAGGTTATTACCGGCCGGTATCATATATCATTATATACAGGAGATCCCCGGTATTCCTGCTGTACATATATCATTATATACAGGAGATCCCCAGGTATACACGCTGAATATATCATTATATACAGAGTCCCCAGGTTATAGCGGCTGACATATATCTTATCACAGGAGATCCCCGTTTATTCCGGCTGTACATATATCATTATAATAAGGGATATCCCCAGGTGTATACGACGCTGTAGAATATCATTATATACGGAGAGTCCCAGGTTATTCCGGCGTGTACCATGATATCATTTATACAGGAAGATCCCCAGGTTATAACCGGCGTTACATATATCATTGATATATACAGAGATCCCCAGGTTTTTCATAGTCGCTGTAACAACTACATTAATATACAGGAGATCCCCAGGGTTATACCAACTGTAATACAATCATTAAATACAGGAGATCCCCGGTTTATACCGGCGTACATATATCATTATATACAGGAGCATCCCCAGGTTATTAACCGGCTGTACATTATATCTATATACAGGAGATCCCAGGTTCTACCGGCTTGAACATATCTCATTATATACAGGAGATCTCCCCAGGTTATACCGGCGTACATATATCATTATATACAGGAGATCCCCAGTTTTCCGGCTGTACATATATCATTATCTACAGGAGATCCCCGGTTATACGTGTCACATATAGCCTTATACGGAGATCCCCAGGTTAATACGGCTGTACATATCCATTATGATACAGGATCCCCAGGTATACCAGCTGTAAGATATCAATTATTACAAGGAGTCCCCAGGTTATACCGGCTGTACAATATTATATCAATCCAGTCTATACGGTACATTATTATCAACAGGAGATCCAAGGTATACCGGGCTGTACATTTAGATCCATTATATAAAGGAATCCCAGTTATAGCTACCTGTACATATCCTATAAAAGGAGATTCCAACGGTGTCTTTTCTATAGCGGCTGTACATATATCATTATATCAGGAGATCCCCAGGTTATCACCGGCGGTATAAATCATTTATACAGGCGATCCCCGTATATCCGCGTACTCTTAAGAGATACCCGATATAGGCTGTACATATATCATTATATACAGGAGACCCCGGTTATCCGGCTGTACATAATGCATTATATACAGGAGACCAGGATTCTATACCGGCTGTAACATGATCATTATAGGTACAGGAGATCCACCCGATTATACGCCGCTGTTACATTATATCATTTATCAGTAAGAGCTCCCAGGTAATACCGGGGTACATATCATATGTATACAGAAGATCCCCAGGTATACGGCTGTACAGATTATCATTATATAAGAATCCCCAGGGTTACCGGTGTACATATATCAATTATAACAGAGAGATTCCCCAGGTATATACCAGTGATACATATATCATTATATACAGGAGGATCCCAGGTTACTACCGGCATGCTACATATATCATTAATATCAGGAGATCCCCGGTTATACCACGGCTTACATATATTTTTCCCCAATTATTATAAAAGGGGATACCCAGGTTCATACCGGCTGTACATAATCATTATGACAGTGAGAATCCCCTTACCGGTATATACATCAACAGATAGTACTAGATCCCCATAAGGTTATAAAACCATGTGTTTTACATATCGGAGAATGACCTGTATCAGGATATCGGCCCCAGTACGGCTGTAACGATATATCATTATATGAAGGAGAGCCCACCCCAGGTTATACCCGGCTGACATAATCAGCTATATTACAGGAGATCCCCAGGTTTCACCGGCTGTACATATATCATATATACAGGAGATCCCAGATATATCCGCGCCTGTACATATATCATTATATAAGAGATCCCCCGGTTATACCGCGTAATTACATTATCATACAGCTGAGATCCCCAGGTTATCCAGGCTGTACATATATCATATATACAGGAGATCCCAGGTTTACCGGCTGTAACATTATCATTATATCAGGAGATCCCCGGTTAATAACCGGCTGTACATATTCCTTATTTTATAAGGAGATCCCAGGTTATACCGGCTGAATATATTCATTTATACAGAGATCCCCCAGGTTATTAAACCGCTGTACATATCATTATATACAGGAGGATCACCCGGGTCATACCGGCGTAATATATCATTATAATACAGAGATGCCCCAGGTTATACCGCGCTGTACATATATCATTATATACCGGAGATCCCCAGTTTATACCGGCTGTATACATACATATCAATATACAGTACGCGATTTAAGAGATCCCCAGGTTTATACCGGCTGTACATATCTAATAAAGATGATCCCCAGGTTATACAGTGAACATAATTCATATATCCAGGAGATCCCAGGTATACGCCTGTACATACTATCACTAATACAGTGAGATCCCAGGTTTATACCGCTGTACATTAATCACTATATACAGGAGATCCCAGGTTATAACCCGCTGTACATATTCTTAATAAGGAGAGCCCAGGTTATACCGCTGGCTTTAATACATCACATTACAGGAAGTATCCCCAGGTTAACCAGCTGTACATATAAAAGATCATTATATACAGGAGAGCCCCCAGGTAACGGCCTGTAATATATCATTATCTACAGGAGATCCCAGGTTATACCGGCGTACATATATCTTATAACAGGAGATCCCCGGTTTATACCGCTCTGTACATTATCACTATATACAGGAGATCCCCAGGTGTATACAGCGTACATATTCATATATACAGGATATCCCAGTTAATACGGCTGTACATATATCATTATATACAGGAGATCCCCAGGTTATATCCGGCTGTACATCTATCATATATACACGGAAGCCCCAGGTTTATAAACGGCTTACATATACTCAGTTATATGCAGATAATCCCCAGGTTATCAGGCTGACCATATATCATTTATATTAAGGAGATCCCCAGGTTCATCGCGAGTACAGTATTCATTATATACAGAGATCCCCAGGTATACCGTGCTGTAACAATCTCTTATATACAGGAGATCCCCAGGTTATACCGGCTGTTACATATAGCATTATATACAGGAGATCCCCCATTATAGACCGTCCGGTACATATCATCATTATACAGGAGATCCAGTTTATAACCGGCTGTACATATATATTTAGATAAGGAGACCCCAGGTATTACCTGGCTGTAATTATTAGAGATTCCCCAGGTTATACAGCGTATATCTATTTACAGGAGATCCCCAGGTTATACCGGCTGGATAATTACGAACCGTTTACGGCGTCATATATCATTATACAAGAGTCCCCAGTTAATACCCTTGTACATTATATCACTATATACGGCTTCCCAGGTTTATCCCGGCTGTACAAATACACCTATATACAGGAGATCCCCAGGTTATACCAGCCTGTACATATATGCATATATAACGGCGATCCCAGCGTTTACCGGCTGTACAGATCTATATATACAGGAGATCCCCAGTCTATACCAGCTGTAATATCATCTTATAAGGGATACCCCAGGTTATACCGCTGTACAATATTCATTATATAGCAGCGAATCTCCCAGGTTTACTAAGGCAGCTATATTACATTATATACAGGATGATCCCCAGGTTTAGGCTTGTACTATATCACTAGATCAGGATCCCAGTTATCGCTTACTATTCATTAGAGATCCCCAGTATACCAGCTGTACCTATTATCATTATATACAGGAGATCCCAGTTAATACCGCTGTACATACTATCATTATTATACAGGAGATCCCCAGTTATACCGGCTTGTACATATATCTATTATATAGGAGATCCCCAGGTTATACGGCTGTACCATACTATCATTATATAAGGAGATCCCAAGGTTATCCGCTTACCTATATCTAATTATACTACAGGGAGATCCCCAGTGTTACTACCGGCTGTAAATCATATCATATATACAGGAGATCCCACAGGTACTACCTGTTACATATATATCTATTACAGGAGATCACCAGTTTATACCGCTGTTACATATATCCCACACTTATACCAGTGAGATCCCAGGTGATACCGGCTGTACATAATCATTATATACAGGAGATCCCCAGGGTTATACCTGCTGACTATCTCATTATATAAAGGAGATCCCGCAGGTATACAAGCTGGCTCATATATCATTATATACAGGAGGTATCCCCAGGGTAACCGAGCCTTGATACTATTATCAATCTATATACAGAGATCCCCAGTTATACCGATCTGTACCTATTATATTATATACAGGAGATCCCCAGGTTATACAGCTGTACATATATCATTATATACAGGTAGATCCCCAGTGTTATACCGGCTGTGACATATATCCTTATATCAGTAGATACCCCAGTGTATAGCGGTACATAATCATTAATACAGGAGATCCCCAGGGTTTATACCAGGTGTAAAATATCATTATTACAGGAGGATCCCAGGTTTATACCGGTCTTACATTTACATTATAGTACAGTTAGATCCCAGGTTATACCGGCTTGGTACATATATGTAAATATACAGGAGATCCCCAGCGGTATACCGCTGACACTATCTTATATACAGCGAGTCCCCAGGTCTATACCGGCCTAACATATATCTACTATAAACAGGAAGATCCTCCAGGTTATAGGGCTGTACATATATCAGTTATTACCAGGAGATCCCCAGGTTATAGCGGCTGTTACATATATCAGTATATACCTGAGATCCCCAGGTTACCGGACTGTACATATATCGTACTTATACAGGAGATCCCCAGGTCTATACCAGCTGTATCTTATCATTATATTACAGGAGATGCCCCAGGTTATAACCGAGCTGTACTATTCACTATATACAAGCATCCCAGGTTATACCGGCTCGGGGTTACAGGTGGTCTTTCCATATCTGTCATCTGGGAACTTATACAGGAGATCCCGGTTTAACAAGGCTGTACAAGATATCTTATATATCAGGAGATCCAGTTTATACGGCTGTAACCCAATCGATTATATACAGGGATCCCCCTATACCGGTGCATTCCTTATGGATATTTATACAGGAGGTACATATATATTATATACGGAGATACCCCGAACGGCTGTATATCTATTACAGGGGACCTACGGCTGACTAAATTATATCGATCAGTATACCGTGTAATATTTATAATGAGTTCCCCAGGTTATAAAGATTGCTACATATATCACATTATGACAGGAGATCCCACAGGTTATACCACTGTCATATATCATATTACAGGAGATCCCCAGTCTATAACCGGATGTCCAGGCTTATGGGGCTGACACTGGGGGGGGAAGGGATGGCCAGGTTGTAGGCTGTACCTATCATTATGGATATCCCCAGGTTATAGCTGTCTATATCATACGGAGAGCAGGTTAACGTCACTATATATATACACGGAGATCCCCGGTTATACCGGCAGTACCATATATCAATATACAGGAGATCCCCAGGTTTTATACCGCTGTACAATATATCTATATACAAGAGATCCCCAGGTTCGGGTACACTGTAATCATTTATCTATACAGAGATCCCCCAGGTTAACCGGACTTACATATATCATTATAATACAGGAGATCCCAGTATATACGGCTGTAACATATATCATTATATATACAGGGAATCCTCAGGTTATACGCGCGGATATATATCATTATATTAACAGGGATCCAGGTTATTACGCGGCTACTCCCTCCCCACCCCAGACACTGTACATATATCATCTATATTACAGGAGACCCCAGGTTATACGGTCTGTACTATTAACTATATACAGGAGTCCCCAGGTTATAACCGCTGAACATATATCATTATATACAGGAGATCCCCAGGTTATACAGGCGCTGTACATATATCATTATTACAGGAGATCCCCAGGTTTATACGGCTTGTACTATATCATTATATACAGAATCCCCAGGCTAGCTACCGGCTGATCAATATATCATTATATAAACAGAGATCCCACAGGTTTATACCGGTCTGTACATCATATCATTATATACCTGAGATCCCCAGGTTATACCGGCCCTGTACATATCATTGATACGAGATCCCCAGTATATCCAGCGTGTAGCATCATACTCATTATATACAGGAGACCCCAGGGTTATACAAGCTGTACATATAATTCATTTTTACTATACAGGAGATCCCCAGGTATATACGCGCTGTACATATATCATTATATACAGAGATCCCAGGTTATAACCGGACGTGTATAATCATTTATCCAGGAGATCTCCCAGGTTTACCGGTGATACTATATCACTTATAACAGGAGAGCCCCAGGTTATACCGGGTACTATATCACTATATAAGGAGATGCCCCAGTTATACCGGATGCTAATATATCATTATTAGATACAGGAGATCACCAGGTATACCGGGATGTACTATATCATATATACAGGGATCCCCAGGTTGATACCGGTGTACTATATCACTATATACCAGGAGATCAAAGGTCCATTTAAACGGACTGCTACAGTATATTATATACAGAGATAACCAGGTTATTACCGCGTGTACATATATAATATATACAGGAGATCACCAGGGTTATACCGGCTGTACACATATCATTATATACAGGAGATCCCCAGGTTATACCGGCTGTTAATATATCATATCTAAGGAGACCCCAGGTTATATCAGTGTACATATATCATTATAACAGGAGCCCCGGTTTGTCGACGGATGTACATATATCATTATATACAGGAGATCCCCAGGTTTATACAGCTGTACATATATCATATATACCGGAGATCCCAGGCTATAAGGCGTGTACATTTATCATTATATACAGGAGATCCCCAGGTTTATACAGGCTGTACATATATCATTATATACAGGAGATCCCCAGGTTATACCGGCTGTACATATATCATTATATACAGGAGATCCCCAGGTTATACCGGCTGTATCGGGGGGTGACACTGGGGGGTGGGTGGTCTTCCTCCCCATTATCTGTCATCTCCGGGGAGAATCCCATTTGTGGTGACACTACGGAGCCGAGTTCTCCCCAATTTGTCCGGATGTGTAAACGCTTCTTAGCCGCGTCACGGCTCATCAGTCGGCGCGGCAGTAGAAAGATCCCAATTGGCGCCGCGGTTTATTAGCCGGAGTTGGGATAGAGGTCACCCCGATTATTTATGACACCCCCCTCGCACACGTCGCCTGTCAGACCTAATAAAACGGGAGCTGGCGCGGCGGCGGCGGGGGATGAAAGAGAAGACTATTTGCCTATTTAGTCCCCGGCAGCCGCGAGCTGAGAAGTGACTCCCTAATGGGGGGACCCCCGAACCCGGAGGAAGAGGAGGGGGTGAGGACTTGGCACTAGGGTGCCTGTGACAAAAACACTGCAACAAAACATCAACGAGATCCGTTACAGAGGACGTGTCACCGGGCTGAGGGGGTTAGGAGGTGCAACCAGGGGAGGAGAGGCATGAACTGCACCCAAAGCGACACAGCATGGTTACCCCAACACCCAGAGCAGAGTGCCATCCTATAAACAGTGCCAACACAGTGCCATCCTATAAACAGTGCCAACACAGTGCCATCCTACAAACAGTGCCAACACAGTGCCAACTATAATAGTGCCAACCGAGGCCATCCTAAAAAACAGTGCCAACCACAGTGCAAACCTTACAGACTGTGCCCACAGAGTGCCAAAATATACCACAGTGCCAACCAGTGCCATCTCTAAACGGCCAAACACAGTGCCAAACCTATAAACATGACAACACAGTGCTATCCTATAAAACAGTGTCAAACCAGTGCAATCCTATCAACAGTGTAACAAGTGAAACCTAGACACAGGGCCCAACACAGTGCCATCGATAAAAAGTGCCAACACAGGCCCAACCTACAGATCTGTCCAGAGAATGCCAACCTATACACAGTGCCACACCACAGTGCATCCTATAAAAAGATGCCAAAAAAGTGCCATCCTATAAACAGTGTCAACACAGTGCCACCATATACACAGTGCCAACACAGTGCCAACCTATATAAACAGGTCAAACACAGTGCCAACCTATTACACAGTGTCAAAAACAGTGACATCCTATAAACAGTGCCAACAAGTGCATCCTATAAACAGTGCAAACACAGTTCCATCTATACACAGTGTCAACACCGTGCCCATCAGATAAACAGTTGTCAACCACATGGCCAACATATACAAAGTGCAACAAACGTGCAAACCTATACACAGTGCCACCACAGTGCCATCCTATAAACAGTGTCAACACAGTGCCAAGATCCCCTATACCCGTGTCAACACAGTGCAATCCCTATAACACAGTGCCAACATGCCAAACCTATAAACCGTTGACAACACAGGAATCCTATAAACATGCCCAACCAGTGCCAAACTAAAGAATGTGACCACAGAATGACAACCTATACACAGTTGCCACCACAGTGCCATCCTATAAACAGTGCAACACAGCTTCCATCCTATAAAAAAGTGTCACACAGTGCCAACCTATCAACGTGCCAATCACAGTGCCACCGATAAACAGTGTCACACACAGTGCCAACCTATACAGTGTCAACACAGGCCACCTATAAACAGTGCCAACACAAGGGCCATCCTCTAAACAGTGTCAAACACACTTCCATTTCCTATACCACAGTTGTGTCAAAACAGTGCCATCCTATCAAGTGTCAGCACAGTGGCCAAACTATACCACAGTGTCAACACGAGAACTGGCAAACTATACACAGTGCAAACACAGTGCCCATATAAACAGTGCCAACACCAGTGACATCCTATAAAACAGTGCCAACCCAGGGCCATCCTAATAACCAGTGTCAACACAGGTTCCCGCTATAAACAGTGTCACACAGTGCAACTATAAACAAGTTTTTGTAAACACAGTGGCAACTAACACAGTGTCAACACCAGTGCCAAACTATACCACAGGCAACACAGTAGTGCAATCCTATAAACAGTGCCAACACAGTGCCAACCTATAAACAGTGCCACACAGTTGACATCCTATAACAGTGCCAACACAGTGCCATCCTATAAACAGTGCAAACACAGTGCCATCCTATTAAAACAGTGCCCAACACAGTGCCATCCCATAAAAAGTGTAACACGGTCCATCCTAGAAACCAGGGATGGCGAACCAACTTTAGAGGACCGAGTGCCACAAACTACAACCAAATACCCGCTTATTTATCGCAAAAATAGTGCCAACACAGAAATGTTAATTTGTGATTTATAATCCTTCTCTGTAACAGTTTTTCATTGATAGCAGCCTTGAGGTACGTATAAGCAGAAATAGTCCCAGGTAGAGCTGTACTTTTTAAAATAGCTCTGTGACCACAACAAGTCCTGGGCTGACGGAGCCAGAAGATACCTGGAGTCATCTCTGGTGTGATGGACTGAGTGGCCCACAGAAAGGGCTCCGAGTGCCACCTTGGCACCAGGCCATAGGTTAGCCATAGTCTGATAAACAGTGCAACAAGGTCATAATCAGTAGTTGAAAAACCAAAGCTGGACCAACCCTTTAAGTGTAAACCACCAAACAGCCCTAGACCACCAGGGATACTAAATATTTTCTGTAATGTCTGTTAGATTATTACTACAGTGGTTCTAACCTCAAAGCCTCTGTGGATCTTGAGGGATATTCCTTAGGAAGCCATAAACCATCCTAGACCACCAGGGACCACCACACCACCAGGGATAGATCCCATAACCATCCGCATGAACTGTCGTAACACCATCAATACTCTACATCATCAAAGAAACTACAATCGCATTGACCTCAAAGTCTGTCTGGATCTTTAAGGATATTCCATAGCGTTCCACCACATATATTCCATATCATCCATAACATCTTCATCACCCTAGACCACCAAAGAAACTGGTATAAACCCCAAATCCGCTATTATGTATCAACCTCTCCGCTACCCTAGACCACCAGGAATTTTACATATGACACCTTACCCTCTAAAATAATTGGCCATATAAACCCCTTCACCAACCTAGACCACCATAGAAACTGGTCGTAACCACCATGGATATTCCATATCATCCATAACATCTACAGCATCCTAGACCACCATGGAAACTGGTCGTAACCACCATGGATATTCCATATTATCCATAAAATCTACAGCATCCTAGACCACCATGGAAACTGGCAGTAGCCACCAAGGATATTCCATATCATCCATACCATCTACAGCATCCTAGACCACCATGGAAACTGGCAGTAGCCACCAAGGATATTCCATATCATCCATACCATCTACAGCATCCTAGACCACCATGGAAACTGGTCGTAACCACCATGGATATTCCATATCATCCATACCATCTACAGCATCCTAGACCACCATGGAAACTGGTCGTAACCACCATGGATATTCCATATCATCCATAACATCTACAGCATCCTAGACCACCATGGAAACTGGCAGTAGCCACCAACCCTCAGGTTGTTTGTAATCCACAGTATCCCGGGGATATCATTCTGCAGAAATACACTTACAGGACTCCCTCACGGCTGGACTCCGTCAGACATCCCGCGGCGATCCCGTTATACAGAGCTGGAGGAATGCGGCTACTGTCCCGCATGGGTATAGCCACAGACTTCGGGAGTAACGTCCTAATAGTCACGCCAGGACCCATTATTTGGTTTGCTAAAACTTTGAAACTTTTTGACACTTTTGTCCATTTTTTTCAAGAAGGAAGTTGTTTGTTGTGGAACTTTTTGAAATCCTGGGTGTATCTGACGGCCGGGCATGTTAATGGAGCCCTCCGCAGGCGTTTGTCAGGGCCTCTTCCTCTCCGTGCACAACATTGATTGTACAGCGGAGCATGTAAACCTCCGGTCAGGACTGAGTCGGGTTGACAGCCGCGTTGCGGAGCTTACACCTCAGCGATTCCATATTAATAGCGTAGATTAAGCGCTCTCCGCTCGTCACAGAGAAGATATTAATCTTCATCAGGACGGATGAAAAGTTTAATTTTCCGCTCATCTCTCCGGCTAAGCCGCGGTAGCTGTCGGCAGGAGGCCGGTTAATCTGTCGCTGCAGACTCTGTGCCAAGCAGCCGGCTCCGTCCTTTACATAGCCGCATTGAAAAAGATCTCTGTCATTGGGAAGGGGGGGGGGGGGGAGGGGGAGCGACGGAGCGCAGCTCAGGACTGAAAGGCACAACGTGATTGAATGACTGACATTGAGGTAATAATATTATTTGTTTGTGCCGAGCTCTCCGCGCCATTAGCGTGCCCGCCGTTTATTAAAGGCATGTCTTCTCGAGCAAGTGGTTGCACTGCAAAGGGAACACGGCTGCCGAAAAATAAAATTGCAAATGAAATTTTTTTTGGGGGGTAGAGAAAATTGCTCGGAAATGAGAATGGGATGAATTCGTCAACAGGAAACGTGCCGGATGTAAGAAGGCAATCCAATTAGTGGAGTGTCCCTTTAAATGTGAGGGTGGGGGCTCAAACGCCTCCAGAATACAGAAGCTGCAACATAGATTGATAGTCATGTCTCTTCTCAACCAGTCGGTTGACCCAGACTGGTCACATGACGCAGCTTCTCCAATCAGCAGCACTAAAATCAGTAAAAAGGTCCTTCATCATCATCACCAAAAAGATCTGACCCACCATTACGAAAACCAACATGAATAATATGACCCTATCCACTATTAATAAGAAGAACCTCACCACCACGACCAATAAGAACCTAACCAGAATCAACAAAAAGATCTGACCCACCATGACCAAAAAGTCCCTAAACACTATGGGGCAGATTTACTTGCCCAGTCCATTCGCGAATGTACTGAACCTCACCAAGCCGGGCGGGGTGCAGGTAAGGGCGTGTCCAGCGACACTTTTTTAAAATGCGGCGGTTTCTCCGAATCTGTCGGGTTTTCGTTCGGCCACGCCCCCCGATTTCCACCACGTGCACCCAGCGCCGATGCACCACAATCCGATCGCATGCGCCAAAAACCCGGGGCAATTCAGGGAAAATCGGCGGAAAACTGAAAAATTCGGGTAACCGCCGTAAAAACGCAATTCGGGCCATTGGTAAATGACCCCCTATGACTTTTACCACTGACTAACCACTCTCACCAAAAAGACCCTCACCATCATGACCAATAAGATCCTAACCAGAATCAACAAAAAGATCTCACCCACCATGACTAAAAAGTCCCTAACCATCAACACCATTACCATAAAGACCCTAAACACTTTTACTGAAAAGACCCTTAGCGCTTTGACCAAAATACCCTCATCACTAATAAGATCTCAAAATGGAACCTCCAATCTCCACCCTAACCAAAATTAGCAATAGACCTTTAATGCTATCAATAAATCCCTAACCACAATAGCCCAAAAAACCTGACCCACCATGAACAAAAATACCTGACAAACCATGGCTAAAAAATCCCTAGCGATTATCACACAAAAAAGACCCTAACCATGATGTCCAACAAGACCTGAACCACCTTCAACAAAAAAGACACTAACCACTTAAAAGAACCTAACAACTTTTACCAAAAGAAACTCTAACCACTATGATGAATAAGACCCTAACCATCACCACTAGAAAGTCCTGAACCACCATGAACAAAAGGACACTAACCACCATCACTCAAAGGACCCTGACCCCTATTACCAAAAAGATCCTAACCACCATGATCAATAAGACCCTAACCATCACCACTAGAAAGGCCTGAACCACCATGATCAATAAGACCCTAGCCGATGTCACCAAAAGGAACTGACCAAGAACAAAAAGCCCCTAATCACCACCATCAACAAGGTGTCCACAACCACCATCACAGATAAGACCCGACCCACCATGACCAAAAGGACCCTAACCAGCATCACCAGAAAAATCTGATCTACCACCACCCAAAGTTGCTAAACACCACCACCAATACCAAAAAGACCTGACCCATCATGAACAAAAATATCCTAGAAAGATCCTTAACGCTACAACTAATAAGATCTCAACAGATCCACCCAACGGCACCAGAAGGAACTGACCCACCTTGACCAAAAAGTCTCTAACCAACGCCAAAAAGACCCTAATCATTATCGCATAATAGCTGCATACCCGAAATGTTTAGCCCTGAATGTTTGCAGGACATATAAAAAACCAAAAAAACCTAATGTCTCCATGTTCCTTGCTGTCGGCTCCTTATGAAGGTCAGTAATGGAGATGTTTCGGTCAGGATCGGGTTAAGGGAAGTGGACGATGGAAGAGAACAGCTGAAGATGTGACTCATCCAATCAGCGAGAGGCTCATACTTCTCTGACACACTGTAACGATGGAGGGATGTTCATATATGAGACGTCTCTCTCTGGGTGACAGCCTTAATATCTGCGCTCGGGGACGGGGAGGGGGTCGGCTCTGTGACTGCAGAAGTCTCCATGACTCATCCGTATTGAGTTTTCCTAACCTGGAATTTTCAAGTAATTATCTGCGACTAGGAGAAGGGATCGATATCAATTGTCGTCTTAAAGGGGTTGTCTGCAATAGAAAAATCCTTTGTTCTGTGACCTCTTGGGACGTGTAATGAAAGTTAAACAGAGCGGGGGGGAATTCCAGGACCTATGTAGACCATCCGGTGTGACTTGAGATCAATGGATGTCACAGGCGGTCATCGATCTTGAAGGACGGTACTTCCGCTCAAACCACCCTATGAGCCACTCTTGACCTGAAAAAAATCTATCTGAAATTTATATCCATTAGTCAGTTGTAGTTCTGGATGTCTTCTAAATATGCAAATTTGGTCTGAAGAGTCCACTGGAAGTATCCTGACGGGACCTCAACTGGTTTTCACTTTTTCACCCCAGTTGGGGAATTGGGACATCACTGCAGGGAATCACCAGGTCTCTACATCTGGAGTTGTCTCACTTTAGTGAAGGGTGAAGAGCCCCTGATGTATGGAGCCAAAGGTACAGACAGGGACATCATACAACAGGGCAAGGTAACTGTGGTTGACCATTCTCCGTACTAAATTGCAGGCGGGTGTTTTAAGAGGAACTTGCAGCTGCTAGACCGTGCAGAACACTGCAGAAAGTCAAAAGCTTTGAGAAGAACTAAGTACTAGGTCCACTGGCTGCCATTAAGATTATTTTTTTTTAAATCTGCTAAAAAGAATTACTTTAAGGGGACATCCCGTCACATCCACCAACTCCAACTCTTTAGATGCTTTAATAGGTGCCCGGCCACTAATCACGTTGCAGTTGGAATTTTTTCTCTAGTCTTTACCGTTCCTGAGAAATTAATGCTAGACTTCCCAGTGGGCGTCGTCTACTGGGTCCAGAGCCACGCCCCTGACACTAGAAAGTCAGAGTTACTGAAACTAAAACTACTGATTTCTCGGGAACGATAGGACTTAGAGAAAAAATTCCAATTTTGCTGGAACCGATGTCATGGAATCTATTTAAAAATACAAAGAGTTGAATTTTTGGTGGAGGACCACTTTAAACTCTTATATTTTTCTCTTAAGGGGGTGTATTAAAAAGGAACACAAATAAAAAAAATTCTACTTCGGATGTGACCGGAGATGCGAATCAAAGATTCTAAATAGTTGATAAATATATGATGCGTATGATACTGATGACATCACATTCAGTCAAATATAAGATATCTTTGATATTATGTGAAGGACAAGAAACACGAAGCCTCTTCAGAAATCCTCCACTCAGATAAAATGAACCAAAAAATGAAAAGAACATCAACTCCAGGTTCTCACTAATTGGCATTAAAGTCGTTTTTTCATTCGGGTGGCTCCAGGGACTTGGTTACATAATACTCATTATAATAGGCCCGGGCCCAGGGCGGGGGGGAGAGGGTCTCTTATTGGAAGATGCTGTGGAGCATATTTGGGCTGCAGAGATGTAATTAAAAAGGAAGAGGCGGGGGAGGGGGGTGTACGGGCCTCGCGTTCTCAGCTTTGTTCTTAAGGCCAGCGTCACGCTGTTTGTAAGAGGCTAGTTTTGCAATTCATTTGCATATTTAATCAACACTCACTCTGAATATCTGAATAATTAAAAGAGTGTCTTCCCTGCACCCTCTGAGCCAGGGGAAACGGAGAGACGGAGGGAAGACCAGACTCGACTAAAGGATAAGGGAACGGGATGTAAGTGGGAGATTCTTGCTACATATTTTATGTATGTACAAGAATATTACTATTATAATACTGCCCCCCATGTACAGGAATATAACTACTATAATACTGCCCCCTTAGTTAAGGGAATAACCTACTATAACGGCCCTATGTACGGAATATAACCTTATAATACGCCCCTATTACAAGAATAATAACTACTATAATACTGCCCCCGTAGTACAAGAATATATCTCTTTAATACTATAATACTGACCCCCCCCCCTATTACAAGAATAAACTACTATAATACTACTGCCCAATACTGCCCTTATGTACAAAATAAATACTATAATATCTACCTGCCCCCTATGTACAAGATATAACTACTATAATACTGCCCCCTATGTACAAGAATATACTACTATACATACCTACCCCCTATGTACAAGAAATAACTCACTATATACTGCCCCCTATGTACAGAGAATATAACTACTATATACTACTGCCCCCTATGTACAGAATATAACTCTATAATACTGCCCCCTATGTCAAGAATATACCTACTATAATACTGCCGCCTCCTATGTACAGAATTATAACTACTATAAAATACTGCCCCCTATGTACTCAGAATATACTATAAATACCGCCCTTATATACAAAGAATATCACTACTATAATACTGCCCCCCTATGTAGCAGAGAATACTACTACTATAATACTGCCCCTATTACAAAATATAACTACTATAATACTGCCCCCTATGTACAAGAATATAACTACTATAATACCTACCCCTATGTACAAGAATATAACTACTATAATACTGCCCCTATTACAAGAATATAACTACTATATACTGCCCCCATTACAAATATACTACTATAATACTGCCCCCTATGTACAAGAATATAACTACTATAATACTGCCCCCTATTAACAAAATAAAACTACTATAATACTGCCCCCTATGTACAGAATATAATTAACTACTTACTACTGCCCTAGTACAAATATAACTACTATAATACTCCCCCTATGTAAAGATAAACTACTATAATACTGCCCCCTATGTACAGAATTAACTATAAATACACGTATTACAGAATATAACTACTTATAATACTGCCCCCTATGTACAAGAATATACACTACATATAATACTACTGCCCCTTATATACAAGATAATACTACTATAATACTGCCATATACTTGCCCCTATGTACAAGAATATAACTACTATAATACTGCCCCCTATGTACAAAAGAATATAACTACTATAATACTGCCCCCTATGTACAAGAATATAACTACTATATATGACCCCCCTATGTACAAGAATATAACTACTATAATACTGCCCTATTACAAGAATATAACTACTATATACTGCCCACCCCTATGTACAAGAATATAACTACTATAATACTGCCCCCTATGTACAAAAGAATATAAACTACTATAATAACTGCCCCCATGTACAAGAATAACTACTATATACTACTGCCCCCTATGTACAGAATATAACGACTATATACTGCCCCTTATGTACAAGAATATAACTACTATATACTGCCCCTATGTACAGGAATCTAACTACTATATACTGCCCCATGTACAAGAATATAACTACTATACATACTACTGCCCCCTATGTATACAGGCAATTAACTCTATAATACTGCCCCCTATGTACAAGAATATAACTACTATAATACTGCCCCCTATGTACAGGAATATAACTACTATAATACTGCCCCCTATGTACCAGAATATAACTATAAATACCGCCCCTTATATACAAGAATATAACTACTATAATACTGCCCCCTATGTACAAGAATATAACTACTATAATACTGCCCCCTATATACAAGAATATAACTACTATAATACTGCCCCCTGTACAAGAATAAATAGATCTCAGAGGTGATACGCCTTGTACGATGCTATGGAATATGCTGTCACTATATAAACAGCAGGAAATACGTAAACGATTTGCATTTTTTTCATGTACATTTTGTCCATTCTGAAAAAAGTGAATTAAACACCTTGTAGCCGGATAATGTAAACGTGTCGGTGAGAGCTGAGATTTTGGATTTGTGTGAATGTCTCTATGAGATATCAGCGCGGGACTCCGGCAGCAGAGTATTTGGCTCTGGTGCAGATAGTCGCCCCCCTGTGGAGTAAACAACAGATGCAAACATTGATCTATTCCAATGAAACGTCTCATCCT
>WNYA01002386.1:21202-31407 GCA_019512145.1 Engystomops pustulosus
AACTCACAGGGGGGGCGACTATCTGCCACCAAGGCCAAAACTAACTCTGGCTGCGGAGTCCCGTCCTGACATCTCATAGAGACATTCAACAAATCCAATCTCTCACTGCCTCACCGACACGTACACTTATCCGGCTACAAGTGTGTTTAATTCACTTTTTTTTCAGAATGGACAAAATGGTACATGAAAAAAAGTGCAAATCGTTTACGTATTTCCTGTGTGTTTATATAGTGCAGCATATTCCATAGCATCGTACAAGGTTATCACCCTGAGATCTATTTATTCTTGTACATGGGGCAGTATTATAGTAGTTATATTCTTGTATATAGGGGGCAGTTTATAGTAGTTATATTCTTGTACATAGGTGCAGTATTTAGTAGTTAATTCCTTGTACATAGGGGGCAGTATTATAGTAGTTATAATTGCTTTTACAATATAGTGGGCAGTATTATATTAGTATATATCCTGTACATAGGGGCAGTATTATATAGTTATTTCTGTACATGGGGCATTATTTAGTAAGTTATATCTTGTACATAGGGGCAGTATTATAGTAGTTATATTCTTGTACATAGGGGGCAGTATTATAGTAGTTTATATTCTTGTACATAATTGTACCTTACGGGGCAGTTATTCTAGTAGTTATATTCTGTACATAGGGGGGCAGTATTATAGTAGTTATATTCTTGTACATAGGGGGCAGTATTATAGTAGTTATATTCTTGTACATAGGGGGCATATTATAGTAGTTATATTCTTGTCATAGGGCAGTATTATAGTAGTTATATTTTCTGTACAAGGGGCAGTATTATAGTATTATATTCTGTAACCTATATAGGGGGAGTATTATGTAGTTATATTCCTGTACATAGGGCAGTATTATAGTAGTTTATTCTTGTACATAATGGGCAAGTATTCTAGTTAGTTATATTCTTGTACTATAGGGGTCAGTTAGTATGTAGTTATATTATTGTACATAGGAGGCAGTATTATAGTATTTCTATTCTTGTACATGGGGCAGTATATAGTAGTTTATTCTTGTAACATAGGGGGCAGTATTATAGTAGTTATATTCTTATACATAGGGGGCAAGTATTATAGCAGTTATATTCTTGTCTAGGGGCAGTATTATAGTAGTTTATATTTCTGTACATATGGGGGGCAGTATTATATAGTTTATATCTTGTACGAGGGGGCAGTATTATAGTAGTTTATATTCTTGTAGCATAGGGGGGCAGTATTATAGAGTTATATTCTTATACTAGGGGGCAAGACTTATCTAGTTATATTCTTTGACAATAGGGGGCAAGTATTATAAGCAGTTATATTCTTGTCCTAGGGGGCAGTAATATAGTAGTTATATTCCTGTGCATGAAGGGGAAGTATTATATGTTAGTTATATTCCGTACTAGGGGCAAGTATTATAGTAGTTATCATCCTGTACAAGGGGAACAGTATTATATTATTATATTCTGTACATAAGGGGCAGTAACGCTAGTAGTTATAATTCTGTACATAGAGGGCATTATTTAGTAGTTTCCTAATTCTTGTACTAGGGGGCAGTATTATAGTAGTTATAATTCTTGTACCTGGGGGCAGTATTATAGTAGTTATATATTCTTGTACATAGGAAGCAGTATTATCGAGTTATATTCTTGTACATAGGGGGCAGTATTATATAGTTATATTCTTTGTACATAGGGGGCATATTATAGTATGTTATATTTCTTGTACATAGGGGGGCTTATTATAGTAGTTATATTCTTCTACATAGGGGGAATATTATAGTAGTTATATTTCTTGTACTAAGGGGCAGTACTATAATATTTATATTCTTGTACATGGGGGCAGTATTATAGTAGTTTATTCTTGTACATAGGGGCAGTATTATATGTAGTTATAATTTTATACATAGTGGGCAGATATTATAGCATTTATTTCTTGTACATAGGGGGCAGTATTATAGTAGTTATATGTTCCTGTACATAGGGGGGCAGTATTATCGTAGTTATTTCTGGTACATGGGTGGCAGTATTATAGTAGTTTATATTCTTGTAGCATAGGGGGCAGTATTATATTAGTTATATTCTTATACATAGGGGGCGTATTTAGTAATGTTATAGTCTTGTCATAGGGGCAGTATGATAGCAGTTATATTCCTTGTAATAGGGGGCCAGTAATGATAGTAGTTAAAACAACAGATGCAAACATTGATCTATTCCAATGAAACGTCTCATCCTACTGCGCCACCAGCCTGTAGCGCCACTATCTGCTCTGCCACCACCACAGTGATACGAAGCATCGCCCCCCCCCCCCCCCCCCCGACGCTGCTCTCAGATCCTGGCGCCGCTTATCTCCCTCGATAAATAACGCTGCCTACTGTGCGGCCTCATCTTCACGTTCCATGGAATTAGATTTGTGTTTGCCTATATAGTGATGTATAATGTATACCCGCGCCGGCCGGGGCGCCCCCTACCCCCGCCTCATGCCGGCATGCGTCTTCTCTTTGTGACTGTTTTATATTTAGCTATGTTTTTCTTCTTCATCTCACAGCATCAATATTTTATCATGTGTTAAAAATTCCAAGTCCTATAAGCAGCGAATATTTATTCTCCGGAACGGTATCGAGCTCGGCAGCTGGAACGGAGGCCGCCACCCTTGCATGCCTTCAACGAGAAGGTCTAGAGAGAAGAGTTCGATAATCATCAAGGATAGAAAACTTTACTTAAATTTTAATTTATTAAACAAGAAAAGCTGAAACGTAATATGGTTATAAGTACTTAGACCCTTTGCTGTGACACCCCTATTTAACTGACATGCTGTCCATTTCCTTCTGATCCTCCTTGAGATGGTTCTACTCCTTCATTAGAGTCCAGCTGGGTTTAATTAAACTGATTGGACTTTATTAGGAAAAACACTCATCTGTCGATATAAGACCTCACAGTGCATGTCACAGTACATGAGAATCATGAGGTCTTAGGAACTGCCCAAGGAGCTCCGAGAGAGAATTGTGGCAAGGCACAGATCTGGCCAAGGTTACAAAAGAATTTCTGCATTTTTCAATGCGCACAAAGACATCCATAAACCTTAAATTGAAAACGTTTGGGACTACAGCAATTCTTCCTTGACCTTTTTCTGTCAATATGGGGTCTGAATACTTTCCATACCCACTGTATATGGTTACTTTCTGGAGCCCATCGGCCAGACCGCATGTGGCAAAAGGAAAAAACCAATAGACATATGAAAATATTCTCCAACATTCACACCTTCCAATTCTAAAGCCAAGTGCCAAGGCCAAGCCCTTACATGTTAATATAAAAAACCCCAGTGGAGAAATCTTCTCACCATCCTCAAATCTTATATCTACTACCAGGAGTGTCTTCAATAAAAAAGTAAAAACATTCTAAATTTAGTACTAGTCAAACTAAACCACATTAACTAAACATATCTTTGAAAACTGCAGTACAACTATCCCTATATTGTTCCTCTCCATACCTTTAAAGTTCCCACGTCTATTCTTAAAGTTGACTCACCATCTACGCAGATGAGCCCATGTGAGTCCGATCATCATCTTTCGTTTGAGCTGAGTCGAGCATATTCATGTTCTTCCAGCTCAGCCACACCTTCAGCTTCCCCATAGAGGCTGGCTGTGTGACTCGCTGAAGAATATTCCTGAGGAAGGGGGAAAGAGCAAGTGAGAGACTTGCTGAAGAGTGCCATGGCTCAAGTGCCATGTAGCTGGACCGGTGGCTTGCCAACCATTATTGTCATAGGTGAGAAAGTCTAGGATGAGGGATAAGTTTGGTGGCCGTCGAAGTTTGACGAGACTCGAAAGGTGGAGAGACGAAAGTCTCTTTTCAATCAAGAAACTTTAGTGAAAAATGAAGGTCTCCTGACTCTCCTCAGTTGCAGGTGCTCCCACTTTACATGGTTATTTTTAGATATCAAAAGACCATTGAAATCTCGATTGGAACACAAAGCAATTTCTCTCAAGCCAGATTTTTGGTCTACAGGCTTCTCCAGATGCAGGTGTGACCACTCAATACGGTTATTTTCAGATGTGCAGGGAAGCGTAGACAATATATAGATCAACAATTTTGAAAGGGATGCCAAGAAAAGAATTGAGAAATTTCTATTGGTTAGAAACCTTGTATTCTTGATAGAGGAACCCAGGTCCAGGCCAAATATGTCAAACTGGAACTCCAAGAGACATTAGAATATATTCTCAGCACCCAAAAACCTACTGTTTCTCATTTCTGCCATGCCCAATACTTCTTTCCAGTAACAGTAAACTCAGCATAGCTCCATAAAATGTGGGAGAAAGCTTGACCGGTGGCTCCACGTCCTTGCTTGCCTTTTTCAAGAAAGTCGAAGAGAGAGTTTGGTGTCACGGTTGCTCCTGCAACCCCGGGTCCAAGGGGCAGCGCATCGCTGATTGGCGCTGGCCTCTTCCCAGATTCTGATAAAAGCCGGCGTCTCCCAGCATTCCCCGCCGGATTTTCGTGCTCTATGCCGTCGAGAAAGCTTTGTTCTGTGCCTAGTGTTTGTGATTGGATTTCCCGTTGTGACCTCGGACCTGTTCCCATTTACGCTCCTCCGCTGCCAGCCCTGACCATCTGCTCCACCTCTGACTCTGACTCGTTGCCGCCTGTCTTGACCTCCTGCCTCTCCCCGACCACGAACTTGCCTTCCGACTCTGTACCTCGCCTTGGCTACCACAGCAGACAAGTCACACCTGTGGAACGACCTGGTGGTACCACGCCACAACAAATCCAACCCGCTTTGCAGGCTATGGTGAAGACCGGGTGCCACTTAGATTCCGGTCCCAGGTGTCGGCTTCTGTCATCGTCCGCGGTGGTCCAGGGGATCCACTACCCCTGAAGCCTGCCATTTGGTAACCATCCAAGATGGAGGAGACTTGACGGGTATTGCATAAACAGCAAATAAACCACCATATACAAATTACAGTAGTCACCACCAGAATTTTGAAGCGGTCTTGGGAAATATGGAAATCTAGCTGAACATCTGCTCTCAGATGTCTCCAGTTTTGAAGACCATGGTTACAAAAGGTTAGGTCTTGGAGGTTTCTCCACCAATTTCTATGAACTGAGGTTGTCCATATGCCTAAGAAGAATAGGTTTGAAGACCATGGTCACAACAGGTTGGGTTTTGGAGGGTTCTCCACCAATTTCTATGAACTGAGGTTGTCCATATGCCTAAGAAGACCAGTTTTGAAGACCGTGGTCACAAAAGGTTAGGTCTTGGAGGTTTCTCCACCAATTTCTATGAACCTCGGTTGTCCATACGCCTAAGAAGAATAGGTTTGAAGACCATGGTCACAACAGGTTGGGTTTTGGAGGTTTCTCCACCAATTTCTAGAACCTAGGTTGTCCATATGCCCAAGAAGAATAGGTTTGAAGACCATGGTCACAAAAGGTTAGGTCTTGGAGGTTTCTCCACCAATTTCTAGAACCTAGGTTGTCCATATGCCCAAGAAAAATAGGTTTGAAGACAATGGTCACAAAAGGTTAGGTCTTGGAGGTTTCTCCACCAATTTCTATGAACCTAGGTTGTCCATATCCCCAAGAAGACCGAATTTAGAAAGTTTTCTAACAACGAGAATGGAATTTTACTTTTTTTGTGGTCCATGAAGGCCAAGTATCCAGGACACGCGATCTTCAGGTTACCCAGCGATGGGGTAGGTGGTCCTGTGCAGTAGCTACCAAGGATATATTCAAGGTCTAAGGTCTTTTTATGCTCCATCATTGATTAAAACATGTTTTATGCCATGAAGATCCTAAATGTGGCCCTGTCGGAGGCCGCCTCGCCCCTCTCCTGATGTCACTTTACTACGACGGTTCTGAAGGGTGTTTTGTTCTGCTGTTTGTTTCATCTATAAAACCCGACAAGATGGCTTCCCACCGTGCCTTTAACAGGAACCCTTTAAAGAATTCCCTTTCAACTGTATCACTTTGTCATCTCTACAATAGTCTCAAGTACGCTTTTATTTAGTGTCGGCGAGACTTGCTCCACATTGATGAAAGTTTGGAGTCGCCACGCAGGACGTCGCTCCTCCGAGCCGTCAACTTCTGATATGAAAAATCTCAAAAATCTTCAAAGCCCCTATTTCATATGTGAGAGTAGCAGGCGTTCCCTATGCTACCTTTAGTGGGTCACTTATATGGTTATACTAGGGGAACGTATGCAGGACCGTATTTAGCCAGCTGTACATATATCATTATATACAGGAGATCCCCAGGTTATACCTACCGGCTGTACATATATCATTATATACAGGAGATCCCCAGGTTATAGCGGCTGTACATATATAACTATGTAGAGGAGAGGCCCGGGTTATAGCGGGGCGCTCTGTATAGGAGTAGTACATGCGGTGTAGACTGGTAACATCTGAGCGGTTGTGTGCAGCATGCGGCTTCGCTCGTCAGTCTGTAACGTCGTCTGTAGCGCGTCTTGTCACGTTGAGCGTTCGCGGGGCGGCGAGTATATGATCGCGGTGTTATGTATTAGTATAACATTTTCATTATATCCGGAGCTCCTGACAGTGATTTATACCCGGAGCGCCGTGCAGGGAGATCATCCCGCGCCGTTCTGGATCTTCCTGTCACTTATGGAACATTAGAAGCTTCGTGTTATCTACATTGTAACCAATCACTCAGCATCACTGATGGCTGCTTACCTTAAAGGGGTTGTTTAGAATCTGAAACAGCGCCACACATGTCCGTGGGCTAGGGCTGGTATTGCAGCTTAGCCACATTTATTTAAAGGATTTTTCTAGGTTGGTGGCCAATTTTAAACTCAGAAGATTGGACTCCACAATATTTGTATTGATTAGCTAGAATATGCGTTTAGCTGCAGTACTGCAGTACGGCCACAATATAGAAGATGGCGCCATCAACTTCCAGTGCCAAAAGGTATTAAAAATAACTAATAACCCTCAGTGATCTGATACTACGGACATATTGTTATATGTATCAAAAAGGGATCCTAGTCTCAAAAATCCCTTTAACTGCAGTACCAGAAATGACCACGAAACTAAAGTGGCGCTGTGATATCCATAGGATGGAGCCTTCTACTTCCTTGATTGTGTAATTATTGCAGGTCCCGGTTGCTGGACTCCATCTTCATCTTATGAGCTATTTTCATAAATAACAATCCAAAGAACCCTCTTTCAGTTGTAGTACCAGATGCAGCCTGTGTGCAGATGTGGCGCTGTTCTATCCAGTTACCTGCTTCCCTGTATGACTTCTAGCACTAGGTTCTAGGTTGTATGTGACAGATTATTAGTGTGGGTTTCTTGTAACAACCCACCCATGGTGTCACACTGATGACCTATCATCTATTAGTATTAAAAATGTTCTCCTGCACAGACAACCACTATAAACAGGAGCAGTGCTGTGCTGTCCAGAGGATGGAGCCATCTCCTTCTATGTAGGTGTCCGGTGCCAGACAGATACAGGTACCAGAGGCTTCTGGTCCAGGTTTCAGATCCCACACAGTTAATGACCTGTCCATAATCAGTATCAAAAATGGCCCCCAGCTCGGACAACCACTATCGTCAGGAGTAGTTCTGTGCTGTCCAGAGGATGGAGCCATCTCCTTCTATGTAGGTTTTAGTTGCCAGACAGATACAGGTACCAGAGGCTTCCAGTCCAGGTTTCAAACCCCACACAGTTAATGACCTACCTTCATCATTATTAAAAATTGCCCCCAGCCCGGACAACCACTATAAACAGGAGTAGTCCTGTGCTGTCCAGAGGATGGAGTCATCTTCTTCTACAGTATGTGGGACTATATGGACCAGAGACTTCAGGTCCAGGTATCAGACCCCACACATTTCATGACCTGTCCATAATCAGCATCAGAAATGGCCCCCAGCTCAGACAACCACTATAAACAGGAGTAGTCCTGTGCTGTCCAGAGGATGGAGCCATCTTCTTCTACAGTATGTGGGACTATATGGACCAGAGACTTCAGGTCCAGGTATCAGACCCCACAGATTTCATGACCTGTCCATAATCAGCATCAGAAATGGCCCCCAGCTCAGACAACCACTATAAACAGGAGTAGTGCTGTGCTATCAAGAGGTTGGAGTCATCTTCTTCTATGTAGGACAACAGGGTCAAGAGACTTCAGGTCCTGGTATCGGACCCCACACATTTCATGACCTGTCCTCATCAGTATCAAAAATGGCCCCCAGCTCGGACAACCACTATAAACATGAGTAGTCCTGTGCTATCCAGAGGATGGAGCCATCTTCTTCTAAGTAGGACTATATGGGCCAGAGACTTCAGGTCCAGGTATCAGATCCCACACATTTCATGACCTGTCCTCATCAGTATCAAAAATGGACCCCAGCCCAAACAACCTATTTTAGGTGCAATACCAAATACAGCCTAAAGACAGGAGTGGCGCTGTGCTATCCAGAGGATGGAGGCATCTGCTTCCATGTAGGACAACAAGGGACTGCAGGTTTTGGTATCGGACCCCACACCGTTGTAGACCTATCCTCATTGTTCTTAGAAGTGGCCCCCAGCCCGAACAGTGCCCATGGACAGGAGCGGCGCTGTGCTATAATACGGATGGAGCGATCTCTGAGCCAATACGTGAAGGATTCAGCAACAGGACCCCAACAATTCGATAACCAGTGTTCAAAAAAGACCCCAGCCCAAAAATCCCTTTAAGGTGTAGTACCAGAAACAACCTGCAGACAGTAGTGGCGCTGTTCTACCTGGAGTATGGAGTCTTCTCCTTTCTTATCCTTTTGTCGGACCCCCCACCAATCTAATACTGAAGACCTATCAGTATCAAAAATAGCCCCCAGCCCACAAAACCCCTTGAAGTAGCAATACCAAAAACAGCCTCTGGACAGAGTGTGGCGCTGTTTTTTAGATTCCTTTGACCACATCATTAAAAGTTTCAATCACTTTTTTACAAATTTTTGTGGCAGATCGGAAGATTTGGCGGCCATATTGGATTGTAACCTCCGTTTAACCTCGTAAAGTTTATTTTAATTTTTTTTCTTTGTTTTTTTTTTTCAATTCTTTGGCAGCGCCAGAAACCGAAACTTCCCGCTGCAGTCACTTCTTTGATGAGGAGGACGGATAATCCTGTCTATTCTTATCCGCCTTGATTTCGTCTATAAATTTGGCTTCTTTTCTCGTGCTCATTAACATTTATATTGCTTTGTATCTGTGTTTTTTGTTTTTTTCCGTCCCCAACCCCCTCCCCGTCCCTTTTATTGTGGCATCAGGACCACGCGGAGATTTGTTGAAGGGTTGGCTCGAAATGTGCCGAATGAATACTCCTGATGAGCGGAGCGGAAAAGGTCCTGGATGTGACTTTTATATAATTGGATTGTGATTGTGCCATTTCCTTTAAGCTTCTTAAAGGGGAACTCCAGGAATACCTTATTGCTCTGCCTATTACAAGGACTAAGGAGGTGGGACGCGACATAGTGATTTAGGTGATTTAATCCTTTAATTTTGGTCTATTTTGGCTTTTTTTCATGTAATAAATAGTATGGAGTCTTGATTTTTGCAGGATGGGTCAGAATGTATTGTGATTGTGTCATTACCTCATTGATTCTTAAAGGGGAACCCCAAAATAACTGATTACGGTGGCCTATTAGAAGGGAACTAAGGAAGTGAGACCTGACACAAGATTTATCCTTTTAAATTTGGACTATTTAGCTCCCCATATTTCCAGTATTAAATAGTTATGGGTTTGTTTTTTGCAGGAGGGGTCAGAATGGTTGTGATTGGTGTTTATGCATCAGTGATTCTTAAAGGGGAAACCCCTAAACTACAAATGATTATTTTGCCAAAAACAAGGACTAAGGACACGTGGGAAGTGATGAAACTATCCCGAAGTTGACCTATTTTGTCGTTTGTTGTTTCATTTAATGACTGACAAGGTCTAGTTTTGCCAGGATGGGTCAGGAATGGATTGTGATTGGTCTTCATGCCTCATTGAATCTTTACACGGGAACTTCCCAAACAAAATAAACTAAATTACTGTGCCCTATTACAAGGACTAAGGAAAGTGGAAATGACACAATGATACCTTTCAAATTTGGCCATGTCAGTTTCTGTTTATGTAATAAAATAAATAGTATGGGGTCTTGGTTTTTTGCAGGAGGGTTCAGATGGATTGTGATTGTGTTTCATGTGCCTCAGTATTTCAGG
>WNYA01002387.1:0-12806 GCA_019512145.1 Engystomops pustulosus
ATAGGTGGATGGATGGGTACATAGATAAATGGATGGGTAGATGGATGGATGGATAGATAGATGGATACATAGATAGATGGGTAGATAGATGGATACATAGATAGATGGATGGATAGATGGGTAGATGGATGGATGGGGAGATAGATGGATGGATAGATGGGTAGATGGATGGATATATGGATGGATGGGTAGGTAGATGGATGGATGAGGCGTGTGTTGTACTCACTTCATCTGTTTTACGATGGTGCTTTTTCCCGATTCTCCGGCTCCTGTAACATTGAGAATAGGAAAATGTCAGATACATCTGGGGGATAATTCAGTCTCCATTTGGGCCACATTGTACATTGTGCCTGGTACCATCTTTGTTATGTTTTTTACACTCTCCGCGCTGTTTTTGACAAGTGGGAGTGGCTTTGTGGGAAGGGGTGTGTCCTACTTGGCTTAAAATGAATCAAGGTCAAGCGCCCCATAAGCTGACCCATGACACACTGCTGTCTATGATTAGAAGGTGTCAGGACACACATAAGATTCCAGCTCGCTGTTTATGGGGTGTAGTCACAAGGGGTCAGAGGCCCATGCTGACCCCTGTACCCTACGTGCTGCTATTATAGAAAGGTGTCAAGGACACACTCACAGGACTGGCATCTCTCTGTGTATGGGGGATGTAGTCACAGAGGGGTCAGACTCCCTGCTGACCCCTGACCACTGCTGGCTAGATAGAATGTGTCAGACACACGGAACCTGGCAGCTTGCTTATATGGGGGGGGTGTCGTCACAGAGGGGTCAGAGCTGCCCATGGGCTGACCCCTTACCACTGCTGGCTACTGATAACGGTGTCAGGAACACACATACATTTGCAGCTTCCGTTTTCACCTTTGCTGTGTATGGGAGGTGTCTAGTCAAGAGGGTCAAGAGCGCCCATGCTTACCCCTAACCCTAATTGGCTATGATAAATGTGTCAGGACACCAGGACTGGCAGCTTGCTGTATATGGGTGGGTTAGTTACAGAGGGGGTCAGAGCGGCCCATGCTGACCCTGACCACTGATGGCTATGATAAACGGTGTCAGGACACACAGACATGGCAGCTCGCTGTGGTATGGGAGTGTAGTCACATGAGGGGTCAAGAGCGCCCATTCTCTCCTCACCGCTGCCCCTGGCCACTGCTATCGCTATGAGTGGAGGTGATCAGGGTAACACCAGGAACCCTTGGTTGCTCGCTGTGTAATGTAGAAAAGGTGTAGTCCACCATAGCGATGAGGACCATGCTGACCCCTGACCACTGCTGCTATGATTGAAGTTGTCAGACACCACAGGACCCTGGTTGCCTCGCTGTGTTAGGGAGAGGTTGTAGTCAACAGAGGGGATAGAGTATCCATGCTGACCCCTTACCACTGCCTGTCTATGAAGAAAAGTGTCAGGACCACAGGAACATGGCAAGCTCGTATGTATGGGGGGTGTAGTCACGAGGGGTCATAGCCCCCCATGCTCTGAACCTGACCACTGCTGCTATGATAGAAAGGTGCAGGCACACAGACATGGCAAAGCTCGCTGTATAATGAGGGTGTAGTCATGAAGGGTCAGAGCCCAATGCTGAACCCATGGACCACTGCTGGCTATGATAGACCGGTGCCGGACATGGCAGCTTCGCTGTTATGGGGTGTAGTCACAAGGAAGTCAGGGCCCCATGCTGACCCCTGACCACTGCTGCTATGATAGAAAGGTGTCCTGGGGGACACACAGGACATGCAGCTCCGCTGTGTATGGGTGGGTTGTAGTCACAGAGGGGTCAATAGCCGCCCATGCTAGACGCCTGACCCCTCACTGCTTGGCTTTATAGAAAGTGTTTCCGGACACCCAGGACATGGCAGCTCCCCTGTTATGGGGGTGTAGTCCCAGAGGGGTCAAGCAACCCATGATGACCCCTGACCACTGCTGGCTCTGATAGAAAGGTGTCAGGACACGACAGGGGACTGGCATCTCGTGTGTATGAGTGGGTGTAGTCCAGAGGGGTCCCGAGCGCCCATCCTGATCCTGACCACTTGCTGGCTATGATAGAAATGTGTCAGGACACACAGTGACCTGGCAGCTCGCTGTGTATGGGGGGTTAGTCCACAGAGGGGTCAGAGCACCTGCTGACCCCGTGCTGGCCTATGATAGAAAGGTGTAGGACACCAGTACAACATGGCAGCTCGCTGTGTATGGGATAATTGTCACAGAGGGGTCCAAGAGCGCCCATGCTGACCCCTGACCACGGTCTTGGCTGTGAAGAAGGTGTCAGACACACAGGACATGGGCCGCTCCCTGTGTATGAGGGGTGTATTCACAAGAGGGGTCACGCGCCCATGCTACCCCTGACCACTGCTGCTATGGATAGAAAGGTGTCAGGAACACACGGACATGGCAGCTCCCTGTGTATGGGGGTGTATATCACAGAGGGGTAGAGCACCATGCTGACACCTTACCACTGCTGGCTATGCATAGAAGGTGTCAGGACACACAGGACATGGCACCTCGCTGTGTTGATGGGGGGTGTAGTCCACCAGAGGGGTCAGAGCACCATGCTGACCCCTGACCACTGCTGGCTATGAATAGAAAGTGTCAGGACACCAGGCCTGGCACTCGCTGTGTATGGGGGTGTAGTCCACAGAGGAGTCGAGCGCCCATGCTGACCCCGACCACTGCTGGGCTATTACAGAAAGGTGTCAGACCCACAGGTACATGGCCGCTCGCTTGTATGGTGGTGTGTCACAAGAGGAGTCAGAGCGCCCCTGTGACCCTGACCACTCTGGCTATTATAGAAAGGTGTCAGAACCACACATGACATGGCAGTCGCTGGTATGGGAGGGTTGTAGTCAACAGAGGGTCAGAGCGGGCCCCTGCTGACCCCTGACCACTGCTGGCGTATGATAGAAAGTGTCAGGACACCAGGACATGGCAAGCTCGCCTGTGTATGGGGGTGAGTCACAGAGGGTCAGAGCACCCCATGCTGACCCCGACCACTGCTTGGCTATATAAAAGTGTCTTACACCAGGACCGGGCAGCTCCGCTGTGTAATGAGGGGTGTAGTCACAGAGGGGTCAGAGCGCCCATGCTTATCCTGACCACTGCTGCTATGATAGAAAGGTGTCAGGACACAACAGGACATATGCCACTCGCGTGTATGGGGGGTGTAGTCACAGAGGGGTCAGAGCACCCATGCTGACCCCATGACACTGCTGGCTATGATAGAACGGTGTCAGGGACACAGCATGACATGGCAGCTCGCTGTGTATAGGGGTGTAGTCACAGAGAGGTCCGAGCACCCCTGCTGACCCCTGACAACTGCTTCTTGATGGAACGTGTGTCAGGACACAGGACTGGCAGCTCGCTGTGTATAGGGTGTAGTCCCCAGAGAGGTCATAGCACCCATGCTGACTCCCTGACCACGCTGCTATGATAGCAGGTGTAGACACAGGACATGGCAGCTCGCTGTGTATGGGGGGTGTAGTAACATAGGGGTCAGAGCACCCATTCTGACCCCTGCTGGCTATGATAGAAATGTGTCAGGACACACAGTCATGGCAGCTCGCTGTGTATGTGTGAGAGATTAGTCACAGAGGGGTTCAAGCGGCCCATGCTTGACACCCTGACCACTGCTGGCTGTGATAGAAAGGTGTCAGTACCACCGGACAATGCCGCTCCCTGTGTAGGGGGGTGTAGTCACAGAGGGGTCAGAGCGCCGCATGCTGTGACCCTTACCACGCTGGCTATGATAGAAAGGTGGTCGGGACCACAGGACTGGCAGCTCCTGTGTATGGGGGGTGTGTCACAGAGGGGTCAGAGCCCCATGCTACACCTGACTCACTGCTGGCTTGATAGAAAGGTGTCAGAACACAAGGACATGGCAGCTCCTGTTTAATGGGGGGTGATGTCACCGAGGGGGTCGAGCACCCCATGCTGACCCCTGACCACTGCTGGCTATGATAAAATGTGTCAGACACACGACAGGCGCTCGCTGTTTATGGGGGGTGTAAGTTCACAGAGGAGTCAGAGCGCCCATGCTGACCCCGGACCACTTCACTGCTGCTTATGATAACAGGTGTCAGGACACACAGGACATGGCAGCATCCCTGTGTATTGGGGGGGGGTAGTCCAGAGGGGTCAGCGCACCCATGCGCCCCTGACCACTGCTGGCTATGATAGAAAGGGTGGTCCAGGACACACAGGAACCTGCAGCTGGCAGCTCGCTGTGTATGAGGGGTGTAGTCCAGAAGGTGTCAAGCGCCCATGCCTGATCCCTTACCACTGCTTGGCTATGATAGAAAGGTGTCGGACACACAGGACATGGCAGCTCGCTTTGTATGGGGGGGGTGTAGTCACAGAGGGTCCTAGCACCCATGCTGACCCCTGCTGGCTATGAATGAAAGGTGTCAGGAGGACACCGTACATTGCAAGCTCGCTGTGTATTGGGAGAGATGTGTCCCAGAGGTGTCAGAGCGCCCATGACTGACCCCCTGACCACTCACTGCTGGCCTGTGATAGAAGGTGTCAGGACACACCCCAGGACCATGGCCGCATCCCGTGTATGGGGGGGTAGTCACAGAGGTGTCAGAGCGCCCCTGCGGACCCTGACCACTGGCTGCTCTGATGAAAGGTGTCATGCCCCACAGGACATGGCGCTCCCTGTGTATGGGGGTGTAGTCACAGAGGGTCATAGCACCCATGCTGACACCCTGACACTGCTGTCTATGATAGAAGGTGTCAGGACACACGATGACATTGCAGCTCGCTGTGTATGGGGGGTTTCGTCACAGAGGGTCAGGCACCCATGCTGACCCCTGACCACTGATGGCTTATGATGAAAGGTGTCAGGACACCGGAACATGCAGCTCGCTGTGTATGGGGGGTGTAGTCACAGAGGATCAGGAGCGCCCATGCTGACCCCTGACCACTGCTGGCTATGACAGCAAGGGTCAGGCACACAGGACATGCAGTCTCGCTGTGTATGGGGGGTGTAGTCAACAGAGAGTCATAAGCGCCCATGCTGACCCCTGACCACTGCTGGCTTGATAGAAACTGGGTCAAGACACACAGGACATGGCAGCTCGCGTTATGGGAGAGGTGTAGTCACAGAGGGGGTCAGAGCGCCCCTGGCTGACCCCTGAACCACTGCTGGCTATGATAGGAAGGTGATGCATGACACACAGGACAATTGCAGCTCCCCTGTTTGGGGGGTGTAGTCAACAGAGGGTCAGGAGCCCCATGCTGACCCCTGACCACTGCTGGCTATGATAGAAGGTGTCAGGAGACAAAAAAAAAACACACAGCATGGCCGCTCGCTGTGTATGATGGGTGTAGTCCAACAGAGGGGTCAGAGCGCCCATGCTGATCCTGACCACTGCTGGCTATGATAGAAAGGTGTCAGTACACCAGACATGGCAGTCGCTGTGTATGGGGGGTGTGGTCACGAGGGGTCAGAGCACCCATGCTGACCCCTGACCATGCGGCTATGATAGAAAGGTTTCAGGACACACAGGACAATGGCAGCTCCTTGTATGGGGGGTGAGTCACAGAGAGTCAGAGCACCCATGCTGCCCCTGACCACTGCTGTGCATGATAGAAAGGTGCAGGACCCAGGACATGGCACTCGCTGGGTATGGGGGGTGTAAGTCACCGAGGGGTTAGAGCCGCCCAATGCTGACCCCTGACCAGCTCGCTGGCTATGATATAAAGGTGTCAGGACACACAGAATGGCAGCTCTTGTGCATGGGGGGGTGGTAGTCCACAGAGGGGTCAGAGCGACATGCTGGGACCCCGTGAACCACTGCTGCTATGATAGAAGGTGTCAATGACACACAGGAAACATGGCAGCTCCCCTGTGTATGGGGGGTGTAGTCACAGAGGTCAGAAGCGCCCAGGTGACCCCTGACCACTGCTGGCTATTATAGAACGGTTCAGACACACAGGACATGGCAGCTCGCTGTGTATGGGGGTGTAGTCACATAGGTCATACGCCCATGCTGACCCCTGTCCACTGCTGGCTATGATAGAAAGGTGTCCAGGACACACAGACATGGAGCATCGCTGTTATTGGTGGTGTAGTCCAGAGGGGTCCGAGCGCCCATTCTGACCCCTGACCACTGCTGGCATGATAGAGAGGTGTCAGGACACGACAAGGACATGGCAGCTCGCTGTGTATGGGTGGTGTGTAGTCAAGAGGGGTCAGAGCGCCCATGCGGAACCCCTACCACTGCTGGCTATGATAGAAAGGGGTTTCTGACCCACAGGACTGGCAGCTCGCTGTGTAATGAGGGGTGGTAGTCCACAGATGGGTCAGAGCGCCCATAGCTGTTCCCCTGACCACTGCTGGCTATGAATAGAAAGGTGTCGGACCACAGGACTGGTGCAGCTCGCTTGGTATGTGGGGGTGTAGCACAGAGGGGTCAGAGCGCCCATGCCGTGACCCTGACTACTGCTGGCTATGATTAGAAAGCGTGTCAGGACACACATGAATGGCAACTCGCTGGTTGTATTCACAGAAGGGTCAGAGCACCCATTGCTGACCCCTGACCACTGCTGCTAATGATCGAAAGGTGTCAGGCACACAGGACATGGCGCTCGCTGGGTGTAGTCCACGAGGGGATAGAGTAATCCATTGCTGACCCCTGACCTCTTCTTGTTATGTTAGAAAGGTCATCTCAGAGGTGTACTGTTCTACTGGACCTGCTTCTGATAGTTCTAGTGGCTCGGGGCAGCTCTTCAGTTAATGCCTCCGTAGGGTCAGAGGTGTTTTTAACCTGCAATGACATATTTAGGCAGATATTTAGGAGACCACCCTTAAGGCGATCCGGTGTTGCGTGTGCCCCCTGTAATGACTTCCTATCTGCCTGAATCGTTCAGCTGATATTCGGATGCGCGAATCGAACAAGCCTTGATCCCCGGTCCTTCCACAGCCGTCCTATGATGTCGGACTCTCTTTGCATGGCCCCTCCTCAATGGTGTCTGCATGTGCATGGTTTTCCGTGCTCATCCTAAGATGAAGACATGGTGACCCCTCATTGTACTGGCCCGGCATCGCGGACCCCCTCTACCAGGGTCAGTGTGTTTCCTTCTCACCTGTCGGGCGGGTCACCGTACTGGATGTTCAGTGTGTTCATGGGCTCTGACAATGGCACATGGATTGAAGCGTGTTACCATAGATGATGGCGATGAACTCCAGGAATTCTTCAAGGTAGTAACCATCCTGATGGATAATTCTGTAGATAATGGAGTCATTACACAGGAGATGGTGAGAACAAGTCATAAATGGAATGGATACATATATGGAAGGATGGGTAGAAAACGGAATCCTGAACATGGTCTAAACGTTGCACTTGGGCTAATCAGCTCCCATCCGTTTTTTTTCACAGTTTAACCTGGAGTGGCATTCCTCACTTTTTTTCTTGGATCTATTTGTCTGGTGTGGTGCCAAAGACCAGGAATATGGGGTTGGCCCCACAAAATTACTTGCAATCTTGGTGCTGCTGGACTGTTTCAAATGTTAGATGGATACATCGATAGATGGATAGATAATAGATAGTAGTGGATGGAATGGATACATAGTTTGTGGATGATAGATAGGTGAATGGATGGGTACATAGATAAATGGATGGGTAGATGGATGGATGGGGAGATTATATCGGTCGGCTGGATGGCTAGACTAGTGATGGGTAGCACTTGGATGGACCTGATACGCTGGCTTGCTAAGAATCGATGGGTAGCAATGGATGGCTGGCTACCTCGGTGGCTGGTTCAAGATAGGATGCGATAGCTAGGTGGATGGATGGGTACATAGATACATGGATGGTCGATGGCTGGCTGGGAGAGCTAGATAATGGCTTGCTGGCTACATACGGTGGCTGGGTCTGGATGGTAGCTAGCTGGGTTCGATAGCTGGCTGGCTCCTCGCTGGCTACCTATATCGCTGGCTGGCCTTGATCGTGGATGGGATGGGTACCTACGGTGGACTGGATGGGTCCATCTGATCATGGTATGGGTCGAAATGCTGATGGGGCGCTCGCTCCCCTGATGGACTTGATCCATCGGTGGATTGGTACGCTGGATGGCTAGCATCGGTGCTGGATGGGTCCCTAGCAATATGGAGGGTCGACTGGATGGATTGGGAGATCGATACATGGATTGCTGGATACCTAGGTTAGGATTGGTCCTGGCTGCATAGATATATGGGTAGACTTATAGGACTGGATCATCGATGGGCTCCTAAGCTTTCTTAGGCTGGATGGATCGTTGGCTGGCTGTAAGTGTTGGGTACACACACCATTCAGGGTGATGGATGGGTACCAATCGCTCCCTGCTTGTAAATGGATGATGGGGCGCATCGCTCATGGCTTGGCTCGCTCTCTCCATGGGTCATTATCGAGGGCTGGCTAGCTCGCTGACCCACCGGCTACATCCTGCTGCTGGACTCAGTTTGCTGGCTGGGTCCATAGGTGTATGGCGGGTTACAGCGGTGGCTGGATGTGTCGATTGCTGGACTTGGGAGATGGCTGGATCTATCGCTGGTAGATAGCATTGGCTGGCTAGATCAGATGGACTACATCGATAGATGGATGGATGTGGATTGCTGTGGTCCCTAGGTGGATGATGGTTACCTAGGTGGATGATGGGTACCTAGATAAATGGATGGGTCGATGGATGGATGGGATATAGATATGGATGGAATGGATCATAGGTGGATGGGTCGCTGGATGGATCTATAGATGAGGTACGCTAGCTTGGTCGCGGTGGCTGCTACAGACGGATTCTTCTGGGTACTCGTCGATCAGCATCGATGAGACTGTATGGCTTGCGGATAGATAGGTGCACTGGATGGGTACCTAGCACTCCATGGATGGGTGATGGATGGATGGAGGAGATAGATCATGGCTGGTATCGATAACTGGTAGACTCGATGGCATGGTAGATAGTGGAGCACATCGAAATAGCTGGATGGATAGGTGGGATGGATTGGGTCCCATACTGTGGTATGGATGGGCCTAGGTGGCTGGCTGGGTCTATGGTGGATGGTGGAGATCGGCTGCTCGATAGATGGGTGCTAGATGGGGATGGATAGATAGATGGATAACCTGAGATATATGATGGATGGTGGATGGATGGGTACATAGGGTGATGGATGGGTACATCTGTGGTGATGGGTATAGGATAAATGGATGGTAGATTGATGGATGGGAGATAGATAATTTGCTGTATGCTACATAGGTGGATAGGGTAGTATGGATGGTAGATAGATGGGTTAGATAGTGTTAGATGGTGGATGTATAGATTTTTTTTTTTTTTGGGGGGGGATAGATATATGGGTACATAGATAGATAGATAGATGGGTGGATGGATGGATGGATTGATAGATGGTGAATGGTATTGGTACTAGATAATTGATGGGTAGCATGATGGTGGGGAGATAGATAATGGATGGAGGATCCGTGTGTGGGTATATGGATGGATAGGTAATGGGTAGATGTATGGATGGATATTGGTGTATGGATGGGTACATAGATAAATGGATGGGTAGAGGATGGATGGGGAGATAGATAATGGATGGATGGATACATAGGTGGATGGGTAGATGGATGGATGGGGAGATAGATGGAAGGATGGATGGATAAATAGATAGATGGGTAGATAGATGGGTAGATGGATGGATGGATAGATATGTGATGCTGTGTACATAGATAAATGGATGGGTAGATAGGATGGATGGATCGATAGATTATACATAGAATAGATGGGTCGATAAGTTGTTGATACATAATAGATGGATTGATAGATTGGTAGATGGATTGCTGGGGAGATAGATGGATGGGATAGATGGTAGAGGATGGCTATATTGATTGAGGGATAGATAGATGGATGATTAGGGCGTGTGTTGTACTCACTTCAATCTGTTTTACGATGGTGCTTTTTCCCGATTCTCCGGCTCCTGTCACATTGAGAATAGGAAAATGTCATATCATCTGGGGGATAATTCAGTCTCCATTGGGCCACATTGTACATTGTGCCTGGTACCATCTTTGTTATGTTTTTTTTACACTCTCGCGCTGTTTTTGACACGTGGGAGTGGCTTTGTGGTAAGGGTGTGTCCCTACTTGGCTTAAAATGAATCAATGTAATAGAATAGAGGCGTGAAGTTAATTACCGAGTGTAACTGTGATCTCTGCGCCGCCCTTGTGTTTGGTAATCTTTGGGATTTGGCTCTCAGGATGGAGCGGGTTTTAATGGGCTAGAGAAATGCATGCCCGGATCAGCGCCCGGAATCTCCGCCTCCATTATTAGTGACTGGGGGGGATTATAGGGGGAGTCCCCGTAAATTCTGTATCATTTCTGCGCCCCTTGCTTTCTATGTGGGACGTATGTAAGGCCAGAAGCCTCGGCTGTACATGTGTCCCCCGTACGAGTGGTGTGAAACGCCGCCTTAGGGAGATTTTTTAACCCTTTGAACCGCTGCATAGTAATTAAAACAAAATGGAGGTGAGATCCGATTGTCTCATGTTGGTCGTTTTATTCTTCTTTTAGCCTAAAATTTACACATTTCCCAAAACTAAAAAGAGAAACCCATCTTAAATGGTGGTATGTAATTTCCTTTCTCCTGAGTTAAGGACCCCCCAGTGTGGCTGTTACCTTATTGGGGGGCACAGCGCTGCGCAGAGGGCAGGAGCGCCCTCGTTTTCTGTCCTATAGACATTGGAGCCCCCTTTTGTAGGATATAAAGTCGTATTTTCCCGTTATTTGGGGTCGTGTGGGGGAAATTATTTTTTGCGGGAGAGATGCATTTCCGTGATACCATGTTGGGGTTGCTATGCCTATGTAGAACCTAATGGGGGGTCTCATTTACTAAGATTTCTCAGCGCTGGCACTTTTTGGCGGACTGTGCCCTTTTTTTGGGATGAAACACGACGTCGTGGCCATTTTTAAAGAGTCTGCGCTGGGTGGTGGCGCATGCGGCCCTTTTTGGTGGCCGCTGCGCTGCTTCCATGCTACACAACTAAGGAACTGATTTCGGAACCGAGCGCGTTTAAAACTGTAAAATTGTGTCTCCTCTTCCCTAAACGGCCGGTGGGGGGCGTTAGTGGGGCCAAGTTAAATGCTGTTGTCGCGCTGACCTCGTCATTTAACAGGTTAAACAAAACACCCAAATAGATCCGTGTTTTATGATGCCGGCATCACTCTGCGTCAATATATCGGATTTTGTGAGCGTTACAAAGCCATCGTCCTATAGACGGATGAGGAGTGATATTGGACGTGCAGGAGGTGCACGACTCTCTTCTTGGATCCACGCTTGTAATCGCCCCGGAGCCCTAGGCTCATTTCCATAATTTTTAAATCCCTTTTTCTTGTAAAAACCTGGACAAAGAAGCTGAAAGAAAGCGGATCCTGCCAGAGGGGGCGCTCACCGTATGTCAGTGTCAGCGCTTGGTTTTACCATCCTTCCTCCTGGTGGTTAGATTTCCTTTAAAAGCTGCTACAACCCTCATGGCTTCCCCTAGGTGCGGGTTCCTGGTAGAGCATCTCCAGGGACGCAGACAGGGTGGGGAGACCTCCCAATACTCCACTAACTGCAGATCCTCTGCTCGCAGCACCAGAGATGATTGACCAAGAATCCCCAGCGTGGAGGAAGCGGGTGGCCCAACGATAAAAACCCCCGAGTGGTGATGGAAAGGTTCCCCTCTTGTCTGTTTCGGATCATAATTAAATGGAGGCAATTTGTCGGGGAATGAGATGTCCTATGGGCTTGAGGAGTCCGTTTTCCCGGTCGGTTCTGTTGTACGCTCTCCTGCTCTCGTGTCGATAAATCTCATCTTTCACTAGTTTATGGAGTCCTTGTTAACCTGAGGGATTCCTGGAATATCCAGTCTGGCATAGCTATTCTGAGCCACATGACGTCCATCCAACCAATCGCCATTGGTCCATATCTACACAGAGGGGGACTCTGGTGTGGACAAAGCCTAATACTGCCTTCAGACCCTTATCCTGCTTCTTTCTGGTGGGGGTTAAGGATCAGACATGTTGAAGCAGCCACATGGCCCATCTGGAGGATGTGGGACTGTCTTACAACACTTTGCGTTTCTGTTGGATGGCTTCTCCACCTCGTGTAATCCTGATTGTCTGGTCGGCCACACACACATGACGCGTCGGGCTCCGCGGGACACCATTGTCATCTGTCTGTATGAAGAGGTCGACGTAACAGAGAACCAGACAGGAAACCCAAGAAGGTTCTATGTAGTATACGGGGAGATTCTATAGGTGACACTACAAGGTATAATGAGCTGAGATTACTGGCCCAAGGTGTCTCCTCCATAACATGGGGCGGCTCGGCCTGTAATCTGTGTGTAAACCAGGAGCTAAGCAGAGGATTAGAGTCCTAACCCAAATCTCCCAGACTAAGGAATGAACACCGGGGGGCACAAACTATAGGACGGGGGCGACACCGAACAACACGACCAAAAGCCGCACGGGGAAGGAGGATACAAAGGACATTACATGTAACACAAAGATTAAGAGGAGCTCCATAGACACGGAGGGGATACAAAATATATATCCGATAGATAAGAGGGGGATACACCGGATAGATAAGAGGGGGAGACATCGGATAGATAAGAGGGGGATACACCGGATAGATAAGAGGGGGATACACCGGATAGATAAGAGGGGGATACACCGGATAGATAAGAGGGGGATACATCGGATGGATAAGAGGGGATACATCGGATAGATAAGAGGGGGATACACCGGATGGATAAGAGGGGGAGACATCGGATAGATAAGAGGGGGA